>BLKR01015855.1:0-47222 GCA_011170035.1 Teleogryllus occipitalis | reverse complement strand
GTCACCGCGGGGTGACTGGCTATATATTTGCGTGGGACGCATCGCGTCGTCTGATTTTGTGTAAGAAAAAAATGTCGATTTTTGAAGAAAGAAGAAAACTTGCTTCAAATTTAAATATTTTTTACTAAATAGATGTCAAGAAAATTGGTGGTATAATAAAACCTTATGTAAAATACAAGCAAAACATTCAATATAGTACAAAATGTGTAAGAAAAAAAAGTAACGAAATATTTGGATATTGTGGTAGGATTGCAGTAATTGGCCAAGATCACAGTTTAGAGAATAGAAATACAAAGACAAATGTGTAATTACAAAGAATCTAAACTCTAGTTTTGAATAACCCGTGTGACCTTTAGTGAAGATTCATTACCGTTTTCACATTTTCCTGTAGTTGTTTTTTCTCCATAGTTTCCTACGTTGTTTGATGGCCCTTGGAATTTCGAATTGTACTTGGAAGGATAGTGTGCCAATTTCTGAGAATAATCTTAATGAAATTCTCGTTTTATAGCTTTATGTTTAAATATTGACTGCCCAGTGTCGAACTATGTTAATCGTTTAGTAAATGGAATCTTTAGAATCGAAATTAAGTGCTCATAAAAATGAAAAGTAAAAATATTTTTATGTAAACCATGTTATCTTCAGCTATAAAATACTGAAGCGACGTCAAAGTCAAAGTAGCATTCCTAAAACCGCGTAAAACCTTCATCTTCTCTAACATATCAAATTCTCGTGCACGCAATTTCCTGGGACATATGACACTCTAGCCCTCCGAACTATTCCAGACGCGGTCTGAGATGCACGTTCTACATCGATGTGCATAGTTCATCGCAGATTCGGTCGCAGTAGATCGAAGTCCGCATTCCAGCGCATGGCAAGTCTGCACTGTCGAAGGTACGCCTAAGGTAGTTTCGTACCTCACGGCTCCGCAGATGTCGATGGCGAAGAAAGTATTATTTAGAGGCGCCTCAATCATTAAGAACGTACATACGCATTACGTGGGATGGATTTTCTTTACACGCAACTATCTTTTTGTATGATAAATTCTGTCTGTATATTTGTGATATACATCACATCAGCTACATCAATGAGACAATTCCTTAGGTGTGCAGTGGCACATTAAATAATTTATTATTATTATTATTATTATTATTATTATTATTATTATTATTATTATTATTATTATTATTCATCTACTTACCGAATATGTTCGAGTCGGTTGAATACTAAACTAACTCCAGGTTGCATCTAGCTTCTTAAGAGCAGATCTAGGGACTATCGGTGCCTCTAGAATACTTGGCGTAAAATGTGGGCTGTTTCAAATATATACTGCCAATTTTAAAACCAATGTTAGTTTCTCTTTTAATGCTGCGTTCGGTCCTCTAACTTTTTAGAAACATTTATGCACCAAAAAAGGTTTTACGTGGCACTTCAACTTGTGTATCTATATTAATGTCCCCCTGATAATGTGGTGTAAAATGATGTAGATTTTCAATTTAAAAATGTATCGTTATTTCCGAAAGTTGGTATTCTAGAGTATTTATATCACTATGTACGACACCACCTAAGAGTAGCATGTAGAGCAATGGCATCCTTGTTTCCGAAGAGCACGGTCATCGGCATCGGCATGACAATTATACAGTTTTAGCAATGATATTTCATGTATTGGTTACCATTTAGACTGTATAGTTTTAAAATACTAAGTACATCTGTAACTAGTATTGTATATCTGCTTCTGGGTCAATGGTTCCCATCTCGATCAGGTTTATCGTCCAGTTTCCCTGATTCAAAGATCGAATAAACAGATGGCCCTTTCTTTCTCTCCTCACTTTCCCAGACTCTTTCCCGGAATCTCCCACCTCAAATTTCATCATTTATTTCGTCGTTCTCTTTCTCGTACTTATAAATCTTGTCTCAATTGTGAAACGTATCGTGTTGTACGTCTCATACGTCCACTCAAATATCTCTCCACGCAGACGTACACACACGCACAAAATATAAAGGGGCAACATTCGCATACGTATGTATGGCATTTCAGTGCTTTCCTTTTGGCTCGACTTTCTCCTCACTCAACAACGTTGTTTTGTTGAGAACTGCGTGTGAATTATATTGGATGTGCAATCACTTCGAAGGGTCCGAGAGTCTCTTCTGGAATCAACCCGTCTGTATAATCTCACCATTAACCGACCAAATCGTCTGAGTGTGTGTGGATTAGGGTAGTTTTATTTTCTTCTGCCGGTAATAATTTGAAATGTGCTGACTGGTCCACGGACCTATCCACTTCTCATCCCCGCGCGTCAGGCCAATACTCCACTCATTCCCCCCTCCAACAGCCACGCGCATTGGGCTTCTACACGCTGCCTCGATGTCAACGCTCTAGCCTTCCCGCTCTGGCAGAAGAATGTGTCAAGAGTATCTACTTCCTTTTTCGCCCACCTCGCATAGCAAAAATTCCAATCTCCCCCTCCGTCGTGCTGTCTAATTCAGTCTCACCATCTATCTCATCTGATCCCCCCCCCCGCTGTCACATCCCCAGTCTACTGCAGCCCTACTTCAGACCTGCCAAGTAGCCATGCAACCACTTAATTCCTTCCAGTCCTCACGCATCGCCGACTCGTCCCCTTGTGGGCGAACGTAAAGAACGCCCCCGTCTCCACGTTCACCATTTTTCGCATCTCCTTGGCCCCATCATCCGATTTCCGGTCTCTCTCCTTTCATCTCCCGCCCCTCTCTTTCTCTCTTTCCTCCCGCGTCTCTTTCTCTTTTTTCCTTCTCCCACATCTTTCTCTTTTCTCCTCCTCCCGCGTCTCTTTCTCCGTTCTCCTCCTCCCGCATCTTTCTCTGTTCTCCTCCTCCCGCATCTTTCTCTGTTCTCCTCCTCCAGCGCCTCTTTCTCTTTTCATTCTCCTCCCGCGTCTCTTTCTCTTTTCATTCTCCTCCCGCGTCTCTTTTTCTCTTTTCATTCTCCTCCCGCGTCTCTTTTTCTCTTTTCATTCTCCTCCCGCGTCTCTTTTTCTCTTTTCATTCTCCTCCCGCATCTCTTTTTCTCTTTTCATTCTCCTCCCGCGTCTCTTTTTCTCTTTTCATTCTCCTCCCGCGTCTCTTTTTCTCTTTTCATTCTCCTCCCGCGTCTCTTTTTCTCTTTTCTCCTCCTCCCGCGTCACTTTTTGTCCGTTTCTCCGCTCCGCGTAGGGTGAGGTGGTCCTGCGGCGTATATACGGCCCTCCGTGTTCTTCGCGCGGCGCTTCCATCCGGGGCCGAGATCAGCAGGACGCGCTGTGCGGCGGGGCGAGGTGCCGTCTCTGGGGCCAAGGCGCGGGATGCGACGTCTGCTGCTAAGCGGAACGGGCGAGTCGGAGGGGCGGGGGGGGGTGCGAAGTGCGAGACGAGACGAGACGGCGGGGCGTGGCATGGGGGCGCGGTGCGCGGGGATCTGCATCGCACTTGGGAACCAGGGGCGGGGCGGGAGAGGAGTGGCCGGAGATAAAAGTAGGAAGTGCCTTTGCCCGGGGAAGCCGTTCACTTTAAATAACCTCGCCAGCGTAACGTCTGTATATTTAGCGCGGGTCTTGCGGCTTTGTAACGAACAAGTGGGAGCGCGGGCGGTGGGAAACTGCGCTCGTGTGCGCGCGTGGCAAAGACTTGATTTCCTAGCACGGCTGAGTGTGAAAGATTTTCGCCTTGGGGCTCCTACTGGAGGCGGAGTCTGGATTTTCTAAGATCGGATCATGAGGATTTTTTCTCTGCTTGCTAGGAACTTTACCTGTGCGTACTTACATAATACGAAGAAATAATTACATAATACGAAGCTTGTTTGATGGAGGTTTCAGTGAGTGTTGTGAATGCATTTTAAATACGCATACCCCAACTAGTTCGCAAATTAGACTATGGTTTGGCTTGTGGTTCTTCTTTGTTATGATCCTAATTCTGTTACTATGACTTCATTGTTAGTCACCAGGTGTAAGAATGCGTTTCTGAACATCTGTATTCTCGTTGCGACTTACACGACCTCATTTTTTTCGGTTCGTGAAATGTTTTGTCTCCTCTTTTTGTGTCCTCCGTCCTTTTTAGACCTTTGAGAGTTTTTTATTCGTCCCTTAGTTCATGTATCTTATCTTTACAGCATCTGCTTTTACTTGGGAGGTATCTAGTAATAGTCTTGCTTTTGCGACGATGCCGGCTATATCATAATTTTACTCTCGTTTTCCTTCGTTGTCTGCAGACTGCCCTGACTGTGATTTAAATGAACTTCATTCCGTTTCTGTCATAATTTTAGCATAACATTTTTTGTGTGTAATGAATAAGATCTCAGTAAAGAGGAACAAAACGTCATCCTTATGTTATTTGCAAATACATTTCCAGAACATTACTATGCCTGCAACTAAATATGTTATTAATTATAAGATATTGTTTCATTTTCTTCACTTATTATATTTGTTTAGACTAGTTTTGTGTTGTTTAATTGCTTTCATGTGAATGTTCCTTTTTTCCTTAGCGTAGAGACTACGGGGGGGAGTATACCGTGGTTGTGGCTAGTGATGACAAATTTTACCAAAACATTAATATTACGATACATCACTAAGGGTTTTCCATGTCGATGAGATTATCGACGAAAAAACATCGTTGTTTTTTATTATAGACTAATAAATATGCTATTTTCCTATCCATTTTTAATTACAGTACTTAAAATGAATATATTTTATTGTTTGTTTACATGCATGTTAGTAGTATGTAAAAATTATCGAATTTAAAGAATAAAATTAACAATAACGAACACCGTGTTTTACTATCGATTTCGTGTTTCACTGTCGATTCAGGCAATGACACACCTGATGATCTATTCATAACACGAGCAGCTCCGAAACATTCTCGGAGTGCACAGGCGAAATGTGCAGCGTGATAAAGAGGGTGACGCAAAACACCAATATTGCTGCGGATTGCTGCTACTCTACGACGTGCTTTTTTTAACCGACCCCTTTATTTAATAAAAATAGTTTTAAAAATTAGAAAAGGCGATGTAATTGCAACAAAATATCGCTGCAAGAAGAAAACATCGAGAGCAAAATATCGATGATATATCGATGTTTCTGGTGGAAAACATCAAGGTTTTAAAAACCGATGTTTTCTGGTGGAAATCGAGGTTTTAAAAACATCAATGTTTCTGGTGGAAATCGAGGTTTTAAAAACATCGATGTTTCTGGTGGAAATCGAGGTTTTAAAAACATCGATGTTTCTGGTGGAAAACATCGAGCTTTTGAAAACATCGATGTTTCTGGTGGAAAACATCGAGCTTTTGAAAACATCGATGTTTCTGGTGGAAAACATCGAGCTTTTGAAAACATCGATGTTTCTGGTGGAAAACATCGAGCTTTTGAAAACATCGATGTTCTTTCCCATCCCTAATTGCGGCGCGAGGGGCTCTGCAAGTGGCGTGGTCACCGCTCCGTTCGAATCGTCGTGGTGTCGTGTCCCGTTTCGTCTCGCTTCTCTGTGCGTGGCGGTCGCCGGTGTGACGGAGATGAACGACGCACGCCCGTCAGCAGGGACCACACGCGGCGCATCCCCCGCCCTCCAACACGTGGCGCTGGGCGGCAGCGGGCGGCGCATCAAACGCTCCTATTTCGAGCAATCGACAGCTGGAACGAGGTTGCGGTAGGGGCGGATCGATTCGTCCGGTTTGGAAGGGAGGGTACGTTCTTGTGGTTTGGTGTAATAATACGGGGCCAGTTGGATCCGTGCACTTTGTTCGTCGTTTTAAAAGTGTTCTGCACTTCGTGAGTCGTTTTATAAGTGAAAATTGCTGCAGACTGGAACCCAACTTCTCTGACAATTCGTGCTACGGAATGTAGGAATCCTTCGAAAATGTAACAAACAACTCGGATCTCTTTGTATTCGTGAAAACGTGGTTGGAAAGGTCTAGGAAGTTGTGGGTTGCGTGTACGGCTACTATATCCCCACTTGTAATTTCGAAACTGCTAATGTTTTAGTTTTAAATGTGATCATGGCTTTTGATGTAGGCCTGGGAGTAATTCCCCGTCCAGGCCGGAGCTCATTTTTAAGGTTATGTGTTGATTTCTTATAAAATACACAAATTTGTCATCTTAGCGTATTATGAGTGGATAATGTTCAACGCGCGTCTAGGCGTTGATGGAGTTATCTGCATAAACGAGGAACGCGTGCTGACAAATGATGCAAATCATCAGGTTCCAATGAGCGCTAATTTTCATTTCCTTTTTTCCAGATAACATAATTTCCTTAAATATCAGAGTGGTGGTTTAATCCCCTCGTCACCTTGTCAGCAAATGTGCTCGAGTTACTACGAATACCATAAGCTTCTACTCAAATCATTGGAGAATAAAATAATTGGAATAGAAGATCGAGAGTTTGCCGTTTGGTTCAAGACAAAAGGGACACTGTATTTGTGAGAAGTCTCCACCGTCAAATCAAAGACACTATTTTTATTTTTTTATTTTATTTTTGTTAGTTCAATTCGGAGACTTTTCTTCTGGGAAATAATATTTGGAAACTGCTGGGGATGAAGGTGAGCTATTTTTTTCTGCGGCAAAATCTGTAATTGACTCAGGTTCTGTCTCGGCCACACTCGCTTGTCGCCTTTATGCAATTCGACTAATCCAGTGCTACCACTCTTAAATGAATACATTTTTAATTTTCTTTTTTTGAAATGTCTGCAGATCTAGGAGAGATTCAAATTCCATGGCTCTGAACTTCATTGCTGTTCTCGAAATGGACTATAGTTCTGCAGCATAATGCAACTCTGTCGATGAAATATTGTTTTGTATTGTCTTCGCTAATGTGTGAATTACATTAAACATACATCAGGGCGCCTAGGAGCTCTTTACATTTTATTCGATCATACAATTCCTTTTGATAGATATTAAGCGTAATTTGCTAACCTGTTTGCGTCGCCAGTTTTAGAATCAGTGCTTCTTGTATGTCTAATAGAGTTACGAAATGAGAAGAAGGGTATCGTCTTTACTATCATTTTTATGCAAGACCTTTCCAACATACAAAGATGTTAACTGAAACTCCTTTCATTTCTTCTGATATTCAAATTTCGAAAACCCCTCGCTAATAGTGTTTGAAAGCGGTGGTTGAGCCCACGGATATTTGAAAACGTATCTTTAAAAACCAACAGCTCTGTCAAAAACGTGTCGAACAAAACGTGTAGTTCCTTCACGCGGGCGTGTAGCTACTTTCGGTGTGAGCGACTGTCACTGCCGCCACCCGTAGCGGAGCGTAAGAGACGGTTTTGAAGCCCAGGTCGCGTCGGGCTTCTCGTTACGTAATGCAACACTCGCGCCGTCCGCGTCTCGCCAGTCCAAAGAGCCTCCTTGGGCTGACGTCAGGGGCTGCAACACCTTCAAAAATCCTCAGCGTCCGGTGTTGGCTGAGGAATTGCGACACGCTCGCAAAAACCACGAGGAGTAATTTTAAATTTGCTTTCTGCTCCATGGCCGATGGCGCCTTAGTGTCTACGATGTCTGTTCTCAAAAATCAATTACCGATTTGCAATATTAATGTATTACGCTACCGGCAGTATGCGGGATTACTGTTTCTTCAGGGGGCTCACTGATCTCTCTCTTTTTGTAGATATTTGGGGAGAGACGTAAAATTTAAAAAAATGCAAGGGAACAGTCGGGGGTGATATATTGGCATCAAAAGTGAGCGAGTTTCGAATTGAAAAGTGAAACTGGTTAATATTACCCAACGAAATTTTATGCAAAGTTTGGTCTTGGGAGAGTTTTCTCTTCCGATTTCCTTCATTAAACCTTCCTCTTGATCTTTTCTTTTTCCTTCTTTGATCCGCTATTCCTCTCCATTCCTGGGATTCACTGTCTAGTCAGCGAATCCCGAGAACTGTACCCGCCGAGTATGGAAAGAGTGGGGTCTTTCTGATGCGCTAGCTGAGTTTTCGAGAGATCGATTTCAGCGTTTCCCGCGCGCGCGTTGTCGACGAGGTTGTCCCTCCGCCCCTCGCTTCCCTCCCTTGTCTAGCGACCGTCGCAGCTTTTGTTTCCACGGGCGCGCCGGCGAGCGCGGAAACGCCCCCACAGCCCCTCCCCTCCTCTCCCCGCCCCGTTGTGCATGGCGCTTAGCGGGGGCGGAATCCGGGGCGGACTATCGCGCGCGCAGGGGTGCAGTTGCGATCCTCGCGCGCCACCAGCCGCTTCTCCCGGTCTGGCTCCCGGTCTGGCTCCCGGTCTGGCTCCCGGTCTGGCTCCCGGTCTGGCTCCCGGTCTGGCTCCCGGTCTGGCTCCCGGTCTGGCCCCCTCCCCTGGCCTCCGCGCCCCGTCTCGCCTTGCTCTCGCTTCTCCACCTCACGGTCCCCCTCAATCTCCTCGCCCGCCACGCCAGAATCAGCCCCGGCCCGAAATTGCCTCTCGCGTCAAATGAGATGGAGACCGCAATCTGCGGAAGGGGGCCCAAGTGACATGGATATATCACCGCCGTATGTTATCTGTTCGCTCATGCCTGAGCTCAGAGTGCAGGCGGAGAGATATTGTTGGCATTCGTAGTGGAAATAGAATTAGACGTTTTTATTTGAGAGAAGGAAGTTTTTGACCCCTTAGTCACTATGATCGTTAGGCGTAGCGAAAGAACGGACAGAACGTATGACGATCGGCATTACAATTCAGTGTATCCATTGCCATCAAAATAGAACAAAATTAAGTCGTCTCTTCAAATATAATCGACCGATATGGACAAACTGTTTGGAAAAAATTCCCGGATTGTTTGTTTAGATAAAACAAGAAAAAATATCAAGCAGACAATTAATTATTACGGCTATTCTATGATAAGATTTCTCCCTCAATCCGCCTAGCCTTATTGCGACCTTGGAGAGTGATTTAACACGAACAGTACGCTTCGATGCCTCGAGTCGTATTTACATTTCTAGGCCGCCGCTCCCGTCGTGTGAACGCAAGGCAACCGACGTCCATTTGATTCCACTTCCCGTTTTCCGTTCCACATTTCCACGAAAAAAAGTTTGAACGTTTTGATCATTTTGAAATAGAGCGCATGAGGAAAGAATGTGATTATCCAAAACGCGAACTTGCATGCGTAATTTCTACAAACATTTCACCGCTTCCCAGCTCGAAAAAACAAGACCATTTTCTCTCAAGTTATTGCTTAATACGCTTCGTCTATATGCAGATTGTCAATTTTGCTCCAGTTTTGTGATCACTGTTATTGTTAATTTCTGAAATCGTTCTTTAAGTATTAGTTCGAGCCCTAGGAATCCACGTTTCGTTATTGTCTTCGAAATACTGTGATGTGTTTGTTAACGGTCTTGTAGTAATGCACACTCGCATCGATTTTAGAATTCCCACACGTCAGTTTCAATGTTGATGTTTAAGCCGTCAAAGTCCGTTCATCAAATTTACAGAAATAATATTTGTAAAATGGGCTTAATTGGAACGATCCAGTATTGCATTATCATAGGCCGTTGTATCAAGCAAGGGGCTCTGCCTGGTCCATAAACAACAGGCCCGGCTATTCTACGTTCCTTCTCGCATTTTGTTTCGGGTGCAGGTGGCTTGTGGCGTGCAGGGGCGGAACCAGTCTATCACTGGGGAGGGACATCATAGATTTTTGTTAAATAGTAAACATATTTAGTATATTATTTATGTACTGTATATGTATATGTTTATGTACTGTATCTGTATAATGTACTATACATTATTGTTTAAGTAATTACATAATTCGAACATAAATGTTTAAAAAATTATGCCAAATAAAGGAAGGTAAACGAAAACTCTAGGCCTTTTTTTGGAGGGGGGCATGGCCCTCACGGTTCCTCGGAACCGCCAGTGGTGGCGTGTGCCTTTGACAGCGACTTCCTGAGTTGACGTAGGCACGGCTCGAGGGAAGTCTCGCAATGCGCGTTTTCAAAATGTGCGGAGGCCTAAATGATCGCCTCCGGACAAACAGCGCACTTTTTTTAACCCGAAAAGTGGAACAAACCAGAGAACATGATGCGACGTTTTGAACTTTTGCTTTGCATTGTCCCTCGAAAGCCTACTACCACCCGGCCGCAATGGACGCCCACGTTTGCCGAAATAAATGAGTTTGGGGTGAACCGGGCGTTGGCTTCCGGCCCTTTATAAAGCAATGTACCGCGGTACGCACAGCGAACCGGCATGATTAAAGGGTTTTAAAAATTTCGCGGGGTTCCCTTTGAAATCCCGCTGGGGTTGCACGAGTGAATCGAAACCTGACCCAAGCGTCAGGGTCGTGTTGAACCGTTTTGTGTGTTTAATGTTCAACACCATTTAAAGAAACGTGTTACACGAAGGATGAGGAAAGGTAATTAATGAAGGGTTGTGAATATACACGGTCGAACGTTAGTGATCAGTCGTTAGGCTATTGGTCAGTATCGAATAGATTTTAGATGTCATAACCTGTTACGTGCGCCTAAGAGTATCTACATTTTTCATACGATTCAGTTATCAGACAAAAGTTTGGGATATATCAATTCATCATACACCTCAAAATACACGGTCTGTAACAAGCAAGATTAATATTACACACCACTTTTATTTTCTGTTATAGGTCGAAAAAGAATAATATTGCCATTACTCTAATTATTTCTTCAACATTAATTCAATTATTTGTAATACTTTGTCCGAAATTCCTATGTGGGCGGAGTGGAAAGAAAATATCGACATTATGTCCAGAAGCGAAGTAAGCGAAAATTTGCTCTATTGGTCAGGGAAGTCATGTCGCTGTAACCTCGCACTACATTCTCACAGTCGATTGTAAGGGACATACAGGTCGTACACACCAACCAGAATTTTCTTTCTTCTAAACATCCTCAAAAATCCATTGAATGGATACGGAGAAAAAATGTGTGAATAGTCGAGGATACGGTGAGAGGGAGGTGGTGGGCGAGGCAACGTGAAGGCTCCAGAGGAAACGTGCTGCGAAAGCCCCCTTCACGTACAAATGCCTCACAGTGTGACCTCTGGCGTCCGCAGTTAGAAGCGCAAGGGCAACGAGCTGCGTATCGCTCCCTACCGAACGAATCGTGCTAGACCGTGTCGTTCTCGCTTCCGGACCCGCCATCGCCCGCTGGCATGGCCGCCTATATACATGCAGGCTGTATGTACAGTCGACTCCGGTTATAGTGAACTTCTGGGACTAACCTGTTTGGTTCACTTTATCATAGGTTCTCTATATCCGATGATGTGAAAGATAAATAGAATTTATCCACAATGATTGATTTTATTAACGTAGAGAAACAGCACATTTCTTTAACAATATGAACTGAAGGTTTTAATATCTTTATTTATCATTAAAAAGTCAATTATTTTCAGTTGCCTACTACATACATTTTTCTTTAGAGAAGGACCTAGAGAAACTACTAGAGTTCGTGATCTCTCCATACTTGATTCTGCATTGTCCTCTGTGTCTCAGTATCGTGAAGCAGACTTGACACCCTTCAATGCCTCTGGGACTGTTGGAACACCGTCCCACACTCCGGTCGTCAGTAAGGTGCCAATTCCTGGTCCGCTACTTTCACCTCAGGGAAGTCTTTTTCGGTTATGATCTAGTGTTGGAATTTGTGGCACTGAGGCGATATATTCTTTCCCAGGACGTATTTCGTACGTTTACTATAGGCGAGGTTCACTATAACCGAATCTTCTTATGCTTAAGTGAAACGGGAGCAGTGACTTCAGTTCATTATATCTGAGGGTTCACTGTATCCGAGTTCACTATAACCGGAGTCGTCAGTGTATACATGAAGGTGACTGAGCGGACGCGATCCCCACCGCTCCTTGGGAGCTTGCGACCGTGGCAGAGAGTGGGTGAGAGTGCTGGGAAGAGAGAGTTTCCTGGCCTACGCGAACGAAGACAGGGATTGGGTTTATCCTGCGTGATAAATCTCTCGCCTCGCAAAGGATGCGGTTTTTGTTTCTGAATGGTTTGAAAATCCTGTTAGATACATTCGGGTCTCCACTCCAGTAGAGAGGAGCTGGCGAACAAAATAGGTTGTTTGTGATATTGCTGATGCTTCCCCGTTCATTATAATCGATGTTCCATTAGAAGTACAAACGATTTGCAGTATGTAAAAGTTACCTTGTCGGCCCGGTGGCCGAGATCGCTAAGGCAGTAGTGTCGTAGTGATCTCGGTCCGAAGGGTCGCAGGTTCGAGTCCCGCCTCGGGCATGGTTGTATTTGTGTTCGTCCTTTCACCCCTTATCACCGCCATTTCGTTTCACCTTCATAGTTATCATAACGTTAATGCCAATAGTGGTCGCTGATGACCTAGATGTTAATGCGACCTTAAATAATAAAAAAATACCTTATTTGTAAGCCTAGCCGATGATGAAATGGTTGACCAACGACCGAAAAGGATTTACAATTCGATTACTCATAATACCAAACGAGTTTATGCTGCTGCGCAAGGAAACGCCTTTGCATTCACACCTCCGGCGCGTAGGTCTGGTTGGCGTCGCGGTGACACGAGGCCCGGCGTTCGGAAGCGCGGGGGCGGGGCGGGCGCGGGGGCGGAGGAGGTGGCGGAGGCGGCGGAGCATCGGCATGCGGCGCGCGGCGGAGCGGCGACTGCCAGTTGCATGGCGATGGCCGCCGTCGCCCACCGCCGCGAGCCTTCTATGGGCAGCGCCCGCGCCGCGGCGTCCGTACGCGCCAGGGCTGTCCAACACCTCACCACACAGCACACCACACCTCACCACCTCACCGCAGTACACACCACACTTCACTTCACCTTACCACAGTACACACCACACTTCACTTCACCTTACCACAGTACACACCACACCACACTTCACTTCACCTTACCACAGTACACACCACACCACACTTCACTTCACCTTACCACAGTACACACCACACTTCACTTCACTTCACCTTACCACAGTACACACCACACTTCACTTCACTTCACCTTACCACAGTATACACCACACTTCACTTCACCTTACCACAGTACACACCACACTTCACTTCACTTCACCTTACCACAGTATACACCACACTTCACTTCACCTTGCCACAGTACACACCAAACTACTCCACTCCTTTCTCTGCTTCGCACAACACCATTTCAACGTGCTCCGTAGGGCGCAGTTTTTCTCCGACCCAACCGGACCCGCTCCTATCCGACCCGCTCCTACCGAATGCGACCCTCTCTGCCCGGCGTGTTTTGAATTGCCGGACGAAATAGCTACTCAGCGATTCACCGCAAGGTTTGCGCAACTCCGTAGGGCGCAGTTTCTCTCCGAACTGCCCTCTGGCGCTGAATTTGCTTCTCTTCAATTGTTTTTAGGCGCAGTCTCTGAAACGACCGGAAGCCAAATCAAATTGTGGGCGGCTGTGAATGACCAGAACATTCAAAGTCGGTCTGAACATGCAATTTTCGAAAAACTCAGTGTTATACCAAAGTATACAATGGAGAGAAGGGTGGTTAAACAACTATAATTGCTGTGCAATTAGGGTAAAATGTTCAATCGGAAATGGGCGTACTAATGCCCGGTCATGCTAAGTAATGATCATGCTAAGACTATTGTTTACGTAAGTTTCATTATGCCATTGACATTTCAGCAAAGGTTCGTTGCTGTTATTTTTACCGAGATCCTACTATCGTCCGATTTTAGCTCAGACTGCAGTGACTAACCGGAAGGGCCTGTGGTTGTAGTCACGAAGGTGGAGGATTTTCAACACAGTGGCCAGAGATTGGTAGACTTCATCCGTTGTCTGGAGAAGAACTCTGACGGCCGGCTGCTCTGATGGCTAATTTTCCGTGGTTTCTCAGATCCGAGATAAAACATTCAGTACGTACACTAACGGGCTTAATGACCGTAGCCGTTGACGTGCCCGGAAACATCAATCAATAAATCTAGATCTGCTTTCTCCACTTAGAATTTAATAATTTAAATTTTCATTACGCCCTCAGAAAGTTTTATAATTATTTCGTAAGGTGATAGGAAGTCTCATTGCTTACTGCGAAGAAATAGACGAAACCTTCGGATTATAGTTTTCGACCTATCAAGGATCTATTGTACGAAAAGTGATCCTCCATAAGAAAGCATCATCAGCGAAAAATCGGCGAAGAGACAAAGGGAAGCGAGAGGAGCGGAAGGCGCTGTCTGTGGAGTTCTAATTACGGCCTCTTTCAAAGAATGTCTTCCCATTTCGTTCAGCCGCATGGAGGGTGGGGGTCTGGGGAGTGGGGAGTGGGCGCTTCTTGAAAAGAAACTTAGGCGGTGTCTCCGGATTTCGTTCTCATCTCGACGCGATGTGACGTGTAGGAATGGATGTGGAAAGAGAGAGATACATCGGAAAATTGTGGCGAATAGTCTTCGTCTCTGCCACCTAGGGAATGGTATGACTGAAAACTTGTCAGCATTGAAAATCCACATAACTACCGTTCACTGAAAAATTTTATTTCAAGAACAAAAAAATTTCATCAATTTCCGGGTTATGTAACGTTTTGGGCATTTACTAATCAAAACAAACATTTTCAACAAATTCTTGTGCACTTCGATTTGTTTATTTCTTGTCAGAAAACGTATGCGACGTAAATGTAAGGCACGTATTCATGTACTCCAATATTTCTGCCCCACTTTCTTTCGGACTACATGTAGTCCAATTACGAACATAAGCACTAACAGGTGTAGTTGAAATTTCATAAAAATAAATGTTCGTTCGCAAATTTCGTAGCTTTTTTATTAATAAAGGAAAGCTGTGATCTATTCAATATATAGTGACCTTCACTCCTAATTTTTTCTCTCTTTGGTATCTGTTGTTTAAAAACGTTCACTGGGCGTCGATGAGGAGGAACATCAAAATCGTTCTCTTTAGAGCTTTCATCTTTACAATGTCAGAGGTTATAAGCGTTCTGCTGAGGCGAGCAAGTTTCCCAATTCCAGGAAGAGAATGGCGGCGTGCTTCGAAAAGAAATGCGATAGTCACTCGTGAACATTGCCGCCTTGTTAACGTACGACCGTTTTAGGAACGTGAGAGGTGCCCGATTTTATTGTCTGATCCTGTTGGCGACGGCCAATTGAGCCAGATTTGTTTTGAGTCGTGCGCGTGGCGATCCCCCTCCCTGCCTATTAAGAGGCGTCTCCACTCTCTTTTTTTTCCTAGGGCTTTTATCCAGCCGACAGCCGGTTGCCCTTTACGTCCCGACGGGACGCATATTCGACCATACACTAGACAAACACTTGCGGGCTTCTCTGATCTGGGGTCAGCAGAACGCGAGGCCCTCCGCGACAACACACACAAAGTCAAGGGACAAATGGCCATGCCCAAGGCGGGACTCGAACCCGCGACCCTTCGGACCGAAGCGCTGAGTCGGTACTCGCTCTTAGCCACCTCGGTCATCCAGGTCGGCGTCTCCACTCTCTACTCTCCATAATTCCGTCCCCGCCCGCTTACCCGTCATTCCGTCCCCCGCCGGTGCCCGTTCTCTGCCGCCCGTCTCTCCGGCCACGCTCCCCGGGAGGAAAGCGTTGACTTGAGGTTCTTCTACGAGTGTTCACGCCGGTACTCGCTCACGACTTGCCTCTTCTCGCCGCGCGCTCAGCTATTGACTGGGAACTTCGGTGTTTTCTTCTGTTTGATTTCCCTCCAGGCCTCAGTCAATCCCGTCCACGTCATTATCCCCTAATGTCTTCAACCTTCGTTGGGCTCTGTGCGTAGATTTTTTTTAGTACAGTATGACGAAATGCTCTATTTAGTAGTTTTTCTTCCCTTGCACCTACCCTTCAACTCTCTCGCGTCCTCATTCTGACATAAAAACAACTTACTATTTTATCCTCTCAATCACTGGCCATTGGGGGCCACTCCGCTCCTCTAAGGCAAGTTTTCGTTTACCTTCCTTTATTTGGAACAATTGATTGAAATATTTACGTTCGGATTATGTAATTATGTAAACAATATTGTATGATATACAGTCAGTGCTTGATTTATGAAATTTTAATTCTACGCGCCCCAAATAACTTGTTAATTTAATAGAAATAATTATATATTTATAGTATAATTTAATAATTCCGGAGGTACCGGAACGCCGATCCATCGCGTACCGCCGGAAATCAAGCCATGTCTTCAATACGTAAATAATATGCAATATAATATTTGTTTATTATTTAACAAAAAACGATGCCGCCGCTCCTGCTCTCAATTGATCGTTTAGTGACATTATTCCATACAATGTATTTCTTCTTCCTGATACTTCAGCCTGACCGATTTGTCAATGACCACTGAATGTATCGACTGACAACTTCTGGGTGACGTAACTTCGAATGAACGATAAGTACGCAATAGCAAGGGCTTTTCTTGCTCCACCGCCATTACAAAGAAAACTTTAAACCGTACACTATTAACCTGTTGTCATGTTCATTCTAAGCACACCACTTTCATGGCATGTATTCATTTCCACCGACAGTCCTCCCGTGTCCTCGGTCGTTACTGTAATTTCCGTCTTTCCATCGCACGTGTGCATTAATCTTTCTGCCTGTCCCTTGTACGGCTAGACGCATACTCGATTGACCGTGGTAAGCGATAAACTCACCTGTGCATGTATCAATTGGATCGTGGAGGAGACCTCTTAACTCGGCTCCCCGTCCGGCTCGATGTGCCAGACCACCCACCCATTTCCCCAACCCCCGTACCTCTTTTCCTTCACTTTCGAACCCTTGTGCCCTATCTTTCTCACATCTTTTCCCCTCTCAAGCCAATGAAGCCCGCTCCTTTCTTGGGAACTTTTGCGAACTTTGTAACGCGCCCCTCCACCCTGCCGCGGCCCCACCCTTGCCCCGTAATGCCTCACCACCCTTGGTGAGGGCCAGGGAAGGGCGATGGGCGTAGGCTCGAGTGAGGGCGAAGGCGGCGGAAAGCCAGTGGCTGTCGCCGGTCGCTTCGATCGCCGGGAACGCGGTGGACGACGGCGGGGGCGGGAGGGGGACGGCGACGGTGACGGCGCGGCCGCCCGCATCGCTTTTGACGTCGCGCTTTGGCGAGGCTCCCGGTGGCCGCGATTCGCAGGAGTTAACGACCCCGAACCAACGGAAACGCAACGCAACGCGTCGGGAGAGCGACGCATCCCCCCTCCCGCACCGCCATCGCTGTCATTGCCACCTTCATCTCCATCACGCCCATCGCCCCTATCACTGCCACCGCCACCATCACAACTACCGCCACCACTACCTCCGCCGCCGCCGCCGCCGCTGCCACCACTGCCACCACTGCCGCCGCCGCCGCCACCACCGCCACCACCACCGCCACCACCACCACCACCACCACCACCACCACCACCACCACCGCCACCACCACCGCCACCGCCGCCGCCACCACCGCCACCACCGCCACCACCACCACCACCGCCGCCGCCACCACCACCACCACCACCACCACCACCACCACCACCACCACCACCACCACCGCCACCACCACCACCGCCACCACCACCACCGCCACCACCACCACCGCCACCACCGCCACCACCGCCACCACCACCACCACCACCACCACCACCTTCCCCGCACGGAAGACGTGCCCACGTGGGCAGACTGGATGCGAAAGGAGGGTTTTACGGGTTGCTAACAAATATACGTATTCCGGGAGTAGTGCAAACGATAGAATATTTTAAATTGCAAACGTTATGTTTTTTATATACATGGTAAACCTGTTATTATAAAAAATTGGTTATACGTACTAAAAGAGAAAAATGTCTTTTAATCATGTGCGTTTTGGGAGTATTGTTCCCTGTTCAGAACAAAGTGCTGTTTCTATTCACTGAGATTAATGTAGGTGTCTAGAGAATACTTATCTGGAAGTAGCAATTATTCCAAAAGTGTTATTGATTGTGAAAGTTCATTTCTTTCTGAAATCAATTTTCCAAGAAAGGGATCCTTATTTTGTAGAGTATATTTCTTAGATTACCGTGTTGACATTCTTTGATTGATCTATTCTTGTAGAAATGAGAATACTTGCGTCGATCGTCGTATTGACCCCCGCGTTCATTTTCCACAAGTGCCATGAAAGAAACTTTTTCGAACACCCCGATGATTACACTGTTCTCCACCTCGCCTTTTTTCGACGTTGACGCACAATTCATTAAGCAATACGACCGTGTCCAGTGTGGCCGTGAACTGCTTTTAAACTAACCTGTAAGTTGCGGCACCGTGCACGTTCTTCTGCGATTATACAAGTCAAGGAAAATACTACTTGGCCTGTAGGCTGTGTTGCCGCTGTAGTGGATCCATAAACTTATAGACCAACAATATCCGAAACTCAAAGTTAAGAGTGAAGAACCTAATACATATTTATTTTAGCCACCAACCTGCGACACGTTTTCGAACATACTTGTTTGGTGGTATGAATTCAATTTGTGTTGCCCTAATTATTGAATGCGTTTCAAGTTTTTACTATTTTTCTGTGACGTCCTTTTGTCCTCGCTTTCTTTCTTTATAGCCATTATTCTCCTTTTTTTCATTATTGGGGTATTTCTTTCTCTATATTCCTGTAATTAAGAAATCATAGTTTCTGCATATTTTTAGCAGTGCCAAATATTCAATCCAAATATATGAGAATCGGTTGCGACTTAGAACTTTTGACACTTAATAACGCTAAGAAATCATTGCATTTCCCTTTGTTTTTCATTACTCGCTTCACAATTTTTCATCGCTTTCTCTGTCGTGCATTCTGAATGATCGATGATTGGAAGGAAACTAGAAGATATAAAGCATAAAAGTAGCTACAAATAAAAACTATATACCTAGTTCATGAAATATTTGAGTTGTTAGCGTAGCCCCTTTCTTGAGAAGTCGCTGCGGCGTCTGTGGGCGTTCACCATGTGCTACTCGAATGACCAGTCCCACGCGTTGACTCAGAAGTGAGGTAATGAAGAGGCCCCGGCGGTGCTGCTCTGATTAAGGCGCGCGTTTCGCGGCTCGCCGGGCCTTACGGGAGCGTTGGAGTGAAAAATCGGCCTTGACCCATTGGCTTCTTTTTGAATGCACGGCTTCTGGCGCAACGAATATGAACCGCCGTGTGTATGATAGTAATATGTTTTTATTAATATTATTTTATTAATATTATTAATATTTCATAAGCGAATTAATGTCTAGGAAAATATCCGAAGAAACTTCATTTCCTGGAATGAAATTTCAATGTTGAACAAGTACTTGATAAAACTTGTTCTTTTAAATCACTTACATTTCCTAACTGCTTTCATCCTCTCTTCAAATTTTTATATATTCTAAGTGGAAGGAACGTTCAATATAGTGGAGTGTCCCAAATACATATTTATCGTATTTTCTCATGAACGGAGTTTGAGAAAAATTAAAATTCATAATTTCCAAAACTGCGGACTAAACTTTTGAATTGCACAGCGCCACTGAAACAGGATAGTTTTTATCTCTCAATTGGCAAAATATTTTTGATCCTCTAATATTATTTGCAGAAAAAAACGTCAGATAGAGAGGTCACGCAGGACATGCACTTTTTCAAATGAACACAAAATAGCTGTTTTCCATCATTTGATGGCTTGATGATTGTTTGGGAACAAATTTTACTGATCTTCCGCGACTTTAGTTTTATGAGACAAGATCCTAAAAATTGATGAGTGAATGAAGGATAACGTCTGTGCGCTGTAAAATGTTGTCAAGAGTACCGGATTTCAACACGAATTAATCTCCATGATATTAACATAAAATTACTCATTCACTGCACTCTAGATGACCCGGATAGATTCGTAATTTTTTAATGCTCCAAAATCAGTAAAAAATACAGGAATGAATGTGAGACAAAAAATTGTTTCCTCATGAGTTCATTTCAATCTTATTAACATGCAGATATTCTTTATTGGCATGCGTGATGGACCCGAGAGGCTAGGCGCACGTGTAAAGACAAATGGATCCAATAAAATCATTGGTGTGCGTGCGTGTCCGTGCGTATGTATGTTTGTGCTTGCGTACGTGCCTGTGTGCATTGCACATGCGTGTGTGTGTCTGAACGCGTGTCTTTGCGCACACGTGTGCGTGTGTCGTGTCTGTGAGCGTTTGTTCGTGTGTGTGTGTGTGTGTTGCTTGCCCGGTGGCCTTCGTAGGCGCGTGAACCGGCTCGTACACACACGCGCGCGCGTTCCTGCGCTGACGTAACGGAGCTGCCCGGATCAATGGAGGGCCACCACCGACTTTCTCCGAGGTCACGCGGTCCTGCGCCCGCTGGCTACACACTGTTCCAGCCCGAAAGAAGTGTGCGTGTTTTGCAGAAGATTACAAATGAAATGAAATGATCTCTCTCTGGCGGGGAATTCAGCATTTGCGACGTCGGTCAGTAAGAGATTTGGGGTACCTCGACAGACGGTACGAATTTTGGGCAAATAATGTCGGAACTGGCAACGGGGTCGGATCCGAGGGTGATTTGATTGGGGGGACTCGAGGTCGGCGTGTCCGCCCTGCAGCTAAAAGAAAGGAATTCTCTCTTAATAAATAAGGCAACCTTAAAACATTTAAATGAAATACCTGACGTGATTTGAATATGTGTACATTACACGATGTAATGTACAGTAACAACCAAAAAAGCTTTCATGTATAAAGCGACAATTTAAAAATTATAATTTTGTGTGGTGAATTGTGGAGAAGTACCTTTCCTGTGCCCGTTATTTTGTCAATCGTATCTTCATACCTTCCGCGACCCACATCTCCTGTTCGACGTAGACGTGTCCGCGGGGCAAACAAAAAACAACAAAAAACAGCCGCAGATTCCGATCGGTGTCTAGCCTCGCGCGTTTCGTACGCTGACGTAACGGCGCGACGGCGGGCGGGCTCTGATCAATGGAACGGCCGGCAATCGATGGGCTTTCGCGGAGGTCGCGAGCGGCAGGCGTGTCAGTCCCCGGAGCGCCATGCAAAGTGCAATGGGAACACGCGCGCGGTAGGGGCCGAAGCAGGCCCGGATTAAGTATTGCGGAGCCTCCAAGCACAAAATTGTGTTGCAGCCCTCCCTTCCCGTAAAAATAGCTCCGTCTTTATTTAATAAAAAAATTGAGAGAGGTGGCTCAACTGATGTCACTGCAGTGCCTCTGACCGGGGTTTCCGTGGTTTCTCCGATTAACACCAGGCGAATGCCGGAGCAGTGCCCTAACAAACGGGCCACGGTCCGCGCGCGATCTTTCCTTCCTCTTCCTATCCTTACCCCTTACACATACACACGCACAAACTAACATGCACTACTCTACCAAACATGCCGGGAGACCGATCGGGGGCTTTTCAGTAAATGGGTTTGAGGAGCCTGACGGAATCCATCGTAGGACGGGCCGCTGTGATCAGTGGTTTTTGTGGTTTCCCTCATCCCTTCCAAGCTTATGGCGGAGTAGCACCCTAATCAGTACACAATGAACTCCGTGTTATCTTACTTTCACAACCCGGTACCATAACCATCTAATTAGTCCAAATACGTAACAATTGAAGCGCAATAAGATCACAATCAAATGAAAATCCAACCAGGACAGTCAAGTACTCTTGACCCACATACGTGGGGTTAGCCTGGAGGGAGGAGAAAATGTTTGAGGTATTCAAAGAAGATATTTTGGATTATGCCCTACTAGTTCATTCTAATGACTTTTAAGGACACATTTTAAAGAGAATTTCTTACTGATATTCGTTGTTTACATGAGTCATTCTTCTCCCTCATCACATTATTTCACTCACCGAATTTTTAGTCGTCGAAACTTAACTTACTTACGAAGCCACCATTTCCGACACGTGGCTGACTGGTTCTCCGCGAACCAAGCGAAAAATCACCCCGTGTTAAAATGCGCTTTATTGTCCGATTTGAATGTAGTGACTTATGACGGATCATCAGCTGTGACACAGTTGTCCAACCGGGAGCTTCAGTACCTGAAATTGAAGTCGCGAAACTCCCGATTGGATTACCGTGTTCTGCTGATACCACGAGTAACTATCTCTCTCTCTCTCTCTATATATATATATATATATATATATATATATATATATATATATATATATAGTGGTTATTTAAGGTCGCATCAACATCTAAGGTCATTAGCGACCACTATTGCTGTTAACGGTATGGTAACTTTGTGGATGAAACGATATGGTGATTGATGATAAGGACGAACACAAATACAACCATGCCCGAGGCGGGACTCGAACCCGCGACCCTTCGGTCCGAGATCACTACGACACTACTGCCTTAGCGATCTCGGCCACCGAGCCGGCCAGTAACTATATTTAAATCGAACAATAGTGTACTTTTCGTGGATAACTGGAGCGCGCGCTCGGGCAGAACGCCGGAGGGTGACGATGCAAGGATGAAGGACAGAGGAGAAGAGGAGAGAAGGGTGCACGCGACACCTTGCATGGAGGGTGGGGAGTGCTAGGAAAGGACGCGAATGGCCCACTTCATTGCACTCGTGGGTGGCGGCCCCTGGCGTGGCAATGCTGGCGCGGGGGCGGGGTCAGATGAGGGCGAGCCGATCGATGCGCTTGGTTGGCTTACGAGCGCCCGGACCGCGGGGGCGGGAGGGCGAAGGGAAGAGCCGACCGACCGACGCCGCGCGGGCGGGCGACGACGCCCTGGCCGAATTTTTCGACGTGCCCCTTGAAACTGAACATGGAATCTAGATATTGCCATGCCATGGTTGCCATGCCCATGCCTTGCGATGAGTACCCAAACTCTCTTGTGAGCGTAAACGAGGGAGGAGGCCTACATCCCTGTGCTGTCTCCTTTGCTGACGCAGGGGTGGTGTGGTGTTCCTTCTCTTTTCCGCGGTGTGAAAGTTGGTGGGGTTCAACACCAGAGGTGGATGGTGAGAATGATTTTAGTTGGGAGGTGGTTTAGATGGGATACGTGGTGGTGTGAGAAGGCAAGCCCGCCACGACTACGGGATGAAAACGTTCATACCGAATGCGGGGTTCGAACCTACAAAGCTTAGCTGAGCGTGTTGGGACGCTGGTCCAAGCCCTTTCGTTCTCGTCATCGCCGGCCGCCGTTACCGCCACGGAGTTATATTCCAAACTGATAATACACTGGACTGTGTGTTAAGAAGTCAAAAACGAGGAATTTGTACGTTTAGTTTCGGGGCAGGAATGGTATTGAAGTTTTTTAATTCGTTCTTATTCAACAAGTGAAACTTATTTTGTTTGTGAACAGAGAAAATTATATTTGGAATAACTTCAAAATGGCATCGTCTTTAATGATCTGGCTGCCAATATCCTAAACAATTCATGAAGTGTGAGAACCACATGGAAATATTGTAGCCGGACACTATCTTGGGGAGTTGTTTGTGTAATGTTAGCTGTATTTTATTCATGAAATTAATGCATTTCTACGTGCAACGTTTTTATCAAAATGTATTCACTCAACTTGTATGGCTGTTGTAATTCTGGACTTTATTCCTTCGAATTCAATTGTCCCCAGAACGTACAGCAAAATGTGTAATATTGCCTGTAGGTATTCAATGGTCCATTGTCGATTCTGTGAAGAATGAACACGCCGAATTCGCAGAACCGCGACACGAGGTTTCTTTTTTGTCTGTGCTGGAAGCCGAGGGCGGCTCCCGGAGATGGGGTGGCGCGTCTGGGCCAATAGACACGCCTGCCTGTCTCCTCACGTTAGTGATGGCAAATTTTACCAAAACGTCGATACATCAATGAAAACATCGACGAAAAAATATCGATACATCGATGAAAATATCGACGAAAAAACATCGGTACATCGATACATCGACGAAAAAACATCGATGTTTTAACTATAGGCTAACAAACATGCTATTTTCGTATCCATTTTAATTACAGTACGTAAAAGGGATATATTTTATCGTTGAGTTACCAGCATGTTAGTAGTGTGTAACAATTATTATCGAATGTAAAGAATAAAATTAACACTAAAGAACATTGTGTTTGCTAACGATTTCGTATTTTACTGTCGATTCTGGCAATGATACGCCTGGCGATAACATACATTAATAATGCGAGCAGCTCCCAAACTTTCTCAGATTGCACAGGCGAAATGTGCAGAGTGATAAAGAGGGTGACGCAAAACAACGATATTGCTGTGGATTGCTGCTACTCTACGACGGTGCTACGCCCTTTATTTAACAGAAATATTTTAAAAAATTAACAACTAAAAAAGTCGATGTTTTTGGCAACAAAATATCGATTTGAAGAAAACATCGAAAGTAAAATATCGATGTTAATATATCGATGTTTCTGGTGGAAAACATCGATGTTTCAAAACCATCGATTTTTTTTTTGCCATCCCTAGCCCACGTGTGTATGGGCGGGAGGCAGGGCTTGGGCTCGCGCACGCTTGTGCTGTGCGTTGCGCCACGCGGTTTCGTAATCGGGGCGGGGCGGGACGAGGCGAGGCGGGTCCACGGTTCGGAGCGGTGTTGTGCGGGACGGGAGCGGGAGGGTTTGGCGCGGCGCGGTGTGGCGGGGACGCGGGTGCGGCAAGTGGGGCCGAGGTGTGCCCCGGGGGCGGCGGCGGCGGCGGTCGTGGTGCGGTCGTGAAGGCGGGATTGCGGCGAGCCTGTAGGCGCACCAGGGCGAGCCCACACTGCCCGCGGTCGCCGCGAAATACGGGGATCGCGCCCGGTGAAAGGCTGACGTGCTTCGTTAAAGGACTTCGTGATTTAAACATGAAGGATTCGGTCGCCGATAGTTCTACGCCACTGCTAACTCAAATAGTTGCGAGGGAAAATATTTTAGGACTGGAACTGCAAGGAAACGGTTAGAATTTTTTCTGCGTCACTCTGCAATTTGTTGTAAAAATGTAATTCCACTTGGACTCGCTTTACACGCTTTCTTTCGACGAAAAATTTCGTAAGTTTTAGTGAATGCGCGCATAATCAGTTGCTTTGGGGTTGGTTGAGCCGCCCGTGCGCACGTGCGCGCTCGCAAAATCTCAAGAAATCGTTCGTCAAAAAGAAGCCGGTAATTTTTCTTAAGAGACACGAGATGGAAAGCGGAGAGTTGTGTAGATGTTAATATCTCTTCTTCATATAAATATGGCAACTGATCCCAAGCACTTCATTTTTAGTTAAAAACTACTGCCAATGATAAATTAAGTTGTGTTGACACGAATTGCGTGCTCTAATAAAAGTAGTGACGAATCAATTACTTTATTTCTAGCCTTTATGCTAATTCTTATGGATATCGATCGTGAATATTACGCCTAGTAACATCAAACTCATCAGTCACAAAGCGACGGCCTGGATAGCCGAGGTCGCTATGGCTGAAGAACCGTTGCTGCCTCGTGATTGAAGGGTCGCGGGTTCGAATCCCGTCCGGGGTATGGTTGGTTTGTGTGTATCAGTGTCCTGGTACAGTTACCCGCAATGTTACAATGGTCGCTATATGGCCTTACTAGTTGAAAAGCGAACTTCAATAAGTAAAATAAAAGGAAAACCTTCAAAGCACAAATTTTAGTCGCTCAAATTAAGTTTCCTCATTTAAGAGCTGCTGCCTTATATACGTGGGTAAACAAATATTAGATAATTGGAATTGGAATGTTTCTATCTCGGACAAAATGCAGAGTTTAGTATTGTATGATCGTTTTTATTTACAGTATGTGAGACAAATTGTGTATATAAAAATACAATCGACGAACTTCGAAATATGTATGCTATTATCAGAGTACTCATGGCGTTTAAGCGACTTACTTCCACGGTTCTGGTGGAATCTCAAATAGATTAGAAAATACTGTCACAAGCATACAGTGTGCATATATTAAGATGTTTTCTCGTGCACTTCATTAATTGGCGATCACTCAGTTCATTTATTTGAGAGTGCTTCACTGAGAGAAAGTGGGGCAGGGCTAACATAGTCTTCGGACGTGCATGGTGACGTGGGATGCATTTACTCGTACGTTCGGGAATACGGGCAATTGAAGACGTGTATGAGCATGTGTTAGTATGTACGCCTCTGACTCACTAAGTTTTTATGTAATGACGTGAGTGAGGGAAGTAAGGGCCGAAGTCGGATAAAAACTTGTTTGACCGCTAATTAAGAAGTAGAAGGGATTGAATTCGTACATTTTCTATTTTCTCTGCCCGCGGGCATGATCGGAAATGTCACCCCCTTAATCAATTACTAAAAAGTCCTGGAAGGCATAAACTACTGATCAAATTTGCCAACAATGTAGATGATCAGAGTTGGGACATCATTTGTATCTTTCTTAATTACTTAGCAGCGTTATAACGCTGCTAAGTAAGATATCTACGAGCAATGTGATTACAACTACAAAATGCCAGTCAGTTTCGAAATTAGATTTGCTGGGATTTTTTCAAGATATCCAAAATCGGACATTACGATCTCTAGTCGATAAACTCGGTATCATATCAAGTCGGGAATTCTTTCGCGTATCAAATCCAATCAAATTTAGATGGCTTTCTTGAGAAACTATGCTCTGAATATAATTAGGTATGCTCAAACAATTTCTAGAGAAAAGTGTACTAGATCTCGTCAAGGTAATTTGATAAGTTCCAAGTCTTTTTATTCAAGATTCGTTAATTTGGTGGGTCTTTGATAACACGATTTTTCTTTACCTCTAGAAGTTAACATCATTGCCTCATTAGGCGGGTGAGGTTTGTAATTAGTCTTGTGGATACTATACAGTGAATGCACGCAATGTTTCTCATTCGAAGTTGTAAGGAACATTGAAACCCTACAACACGTGAGCAGACACAAAAACATAAGAGCCGGATCAATACTCCTGTTTGGCTGTGTACCAAAACGAAACCCAAGTTTTTCAATGAAGAGAAAGCGGAGTAAAAAGAAGAGAGATGGAATACGCTTTCCATGAACGCAAGAATGGAGAAATGACGGATTGAAGTAGATGAAGAGGGATGATGAATGGTGGCATTGCGGAAAGGGACAATGGAAATTTTGTATTAATTTGGAAGATTTTGTTTTAAATGAATGCGAAAATAATTGGCGGAAAAAAAATAACCTCGGGCAGAAAATGTATTGTGGCGGTGAGAATCAGAATGAAGCGGAGCAAACCAGAACGGCAGGTATTGTCGGGAGGGGTGAGTGGGGACGGGGCGGGAGGGGGAAGTGGGCGGCGGAGGCATTGCGTGCACGAGGGCGTGTCCTGACGCAGGTAGGTGGCCCCGCGGCGCTCTGCGCGCGAGCCACGAACCCCCGGCCCCGACGCTCCCCTCCCCCTCCCCCTTCACCCCTCCCCCTCCGTCCCTCCCG
Organism: Teleogryllus occipitalis; assembly: GCA_011170035.1. Lineage (NCBI taxonomy): Eukaryota > Metazoa > Arthropoda > Insecta > Orthoptera > Gryllidae > Teleogryllus > Teleogryllus occipitalis. The sequence goes on along the minus strand of BLKR01015855.1, from coordinate 20,004 downwards.
CTCTTTCCATCATATCCCGCTGTTGCTCATACGCCGCCGGCGTCGCTTCATATTTTCCTCGCCGCGCTTTCAGCGTCGCAATCAACCTCCAGCACCGACTGCGACTTTCCTTTCCCGTGTACGCTGCTACTGCGTCTATCACCGTACCTTTTCACTGTTTGAGGTGGCTTAGGGCATCAAGTGAAATCACTGCAGCATTACCTCTGACCAGGAGGTCCTACGGTTCGAGTCTCGACGGTGGCAGGATTTTCGACACTAGGGAGATAACTAGGGTGAACCGCCTACAGTCGCTGTCTGGAGGAAAAGTCTAGCGCTCGACTGCTTTGATCGGTAGTTTTCCGTGGTTTCTCCGATCAATACAAGGCGAATGCTGGAGCAGAACCCTAACGAACGGACCACGGACCGCGCGCGATCTTTCCTTCCGATTCCTTGTCCTAGACAGAGACCAGTCGGGGCCTTCGAGCTTGTCCCGGCTGGGGGCGATGCCCCGTTGGTGGGAGATACCTGGATGGAGAAAACTATTTAAACTGAGGAGTAGGTTGTCGGATCTCTCTGAGTGGAGAAAGAATACAGCCACCAGGAATATACATACAGCCATACAGCCACCAAGAATACAGCCATAAACATACAATACACTTACGGGACTAAGACACCCTCCCCCCGCCAATAAGTGACGCGCCCGGAGACATGAAATAATGAATCAATCACCATTTTTTGTTTGTTTCTTGCGTTTCTTATATGTCAACTTCCTCGAGCAACTTTCTCTCGCCTGCCTTCAGTGCTGTCAGCTGTCATCCCTCTTCAACCCCCACCGTCAGGAACGTCTGACACGCCATCTTCACTGCCCCAACCACATGGCCGCGCCTCCATTTCATTAGCGTGTCCGCAATAATCTCCATCTCTATCGCCGCTCATTCGTCGTTGGCGTGTGACCTCCACCTGTTCCGCGTTTCTGCCGCCAGACCAGCGCTCACCGCCGCCGCCTCCGCCGTAACTGTAACCACCATTGTCTTTCTATTTTACCCCTCATCATAGTTCCCTATTTTTCGCTATTCGCGTTATAGATCTCGCTGAAACGCCCGGATGAAGCTTGCTCCAGTACCTACTACGAGGCAGTCGTCTATTTCGTGGGGGAGCGGGGCTTTTCAAGCTATCTCCATTTGTTTACCTCAAGGAAGCGGAATACTTACTCTTAGTCAATACTCATAAGCACACATAAAGGCGGACGTCCAAACCACGGCCCTTCGAGAGAACCGTTTTCCCTCCGCAACGACCTCCGCTATCCTGACCATTATTATTATTTATTTTATTATTATTTATATTATTATTATTATATTATTTTAATATTATTTATTTTATTATTAATATTTTATTATTATTCACTTCCTCACCGTTCTCTCCGCCGTCGCCTCGTAGTAGATACCGGGTGTTGTCACTCGTGACGGCGACGTGGCCTCTGGAGCGTGCGCGTTGCCCCGCTTGCCGCTCGCCCCTCCCCCAAAAGCCGAAGCCGCCGAAGCCCCCCATGTCTTGTATAATCCGACCGCACGCCCCATCGATCCCCTGCGCTCGTTTTCGACCGGCACGCCAGCCCCCGGAGCCGCCCAAGCGCACGAGACACGGCGCCTTTCCTATTTGGCGTAATTTGATTTTAAATTTCCAAATGAACGTCTGTCGTTCATTGTGTGGATTTACTCATGGTGACGAATTGTGGTACACTACGCTAGTGCATTGTCATTCGTTGTTGAATGCCGTTTTATCCGAGATGGGAACCCAAAGGATTGCGGGAAAAATAAGGGAGTAATTAGGAATCAGATTGTGTACGATAAGGTACAAGTTTCCTAATGGGCAAAACATAGAATCGTAATTTTTCAGTTTGGATTTCAAGTATTTCTTTATATCAAGCTGCTTTTTAATGCATTTTTTGAAATGCAGGCAGCAACTGCACCTGCAATAAACTTCATATTCTTTAGCCAAAATCGATAATTCCGAACATTCAGATGACAATGGAAAAAGTTTGCTAATCGCGTTTCGAGAACTACCGACAGATAAAAACAGTTCTTTGAGCCTCTCCTCTCTCTTTATAGAGGTATTTATAAGATTCCTGGAAGATCACATTGTCAACTCGAGAAGAAATAAATTTTCGTTACGAAATCGAAAGTAGCCTCTCCGAAATGGCAGTCGGAAGCGTAAAGAGCCAACTCGGCATTCACAAGCGTCGCCTTAATTCAAACTCATCTGTCGCCGGGGTTCAGATTACGACCCTTTCGGAGGGTGAATATTTCAGGGAATTCATCGGGAGTTTGGCGACGGCGCTGCGGCAGAGGGCGAACGGATGGGAGGAAGGGAGTTCTCCATCTTTGTAAAATGAGATTTGTAAATAAGTTTTCTCGCGCGCGGACTCCCCCATCCTTGGGGAACGGTGGTGGTGGTGACGGTGACGGTGACGGTGACGGGGAACGACGTAAGCGCCGGTGGAGACTTACGCTTTTCTGCTCCCGCTGCACACTACTTCCGGTGCATTTTTTTTACGCCGACTGATGTAATCTGAGGCGCCTTGCCATAATTATATAAAATTAAAAAAAAAAATATCATTTTTCCGTCTTTAATAAATATTATTATACAGAAAAATCTACCGTTTCGGTTTAACTCAGTCAACATTGCCGCCGACTCTCCAGCAACACTGAGCGGGAGGTCCTAGGTTTCGTTCCCCGTCAGAAACTGATTTGCGATACTAGCTACAAAGCTAGGCACACACAGTGTGTAGCTACATACACACATGCACCACACTATCATACATAACGGAAGCTTAGAAGCTTAGAAATGGGGCGGTGCCACACTGAGGCAGATGCCTAGATAGGGAAATCTCCCGCAAGCCGAAGTGTAGGTCAGCGCCGAATCCCATCCAGTGGAGAAGGAATCAGCGCTACCTCCCGGGATAAAAAAAGTCACTATTCCAACGGGAGTAATGAACATAGCAGTTGATGTGCATTGAATTGTCAATCAAACATATTGAAACGAGTTTGGACTTGTATCCAGCCTTGGAGCTGTGTCGTAAAAAATGTAGACTTTATTCAACGTTTTCAGAGTAAGGTTCCTGAGCTCTACAGTCAAAACACTTTAGTACATCAAACATACCCTCATAGAGATCGACAAAATATCGTTATCAGAGAAATTACGGTAAATTGGAAAATGCATGAAAGAGAGGCTTGTCCACTCAAGATTCGACGGACACGGAGTTTCGGGTTTGTTTCTTGTAGATTTTCTTCTTGTAGATTCTTTTTTCTACGCGTTTCCTCTTGTGTTTGCCCTGAAATGTAAGTTTCTTCCAATTTATTTAAATGCAGTCCTTCATATCAGTGGTTTTGATTGTGTAGTACTCCATAAGGTCACCGATTGTTCTGCGGAAAACTTGCCTGTCTCCCAGTCCTTCTGCATGAACAAAACCTAAAACTTGCAGCACCGAAATTACAACAAGTTGTACCATGTCAGAATTTGATTTAGAGCCTCCGGCAAACAGGAAGAAAAACACGATAAAAATGAGAATATGACGCACAAAAGGGCATGAGTTAGCGAACTACATTATGAAAATGTGTCCCTTGCTCCCGGACCGTATATCTAAATGGCGATTTTGATTTATTTAATTAGGTTCAGTAACAGTAAAAACTTCGCGTAATACATCGTGATGGATGGAGAAAATTAACTTACCGTCCAGAAGCAAAGGAAGAAATCATCAAAGAATTTGCTCAGTGAATCTAATGACAATAAAATCCAATCGAGGTGATGAGGCAAATACGAGAAGAACTTTACAATATTTTTTTCAGTCTTCTAAAACTGTGTAATAATAAACTAAACCATCAGTATAATTTTTATAAAATAAGTATTTTTAGTGTTTTTATCCTGGGTAAAGTCTCCAGTTGTGTAAGAACAGTTGCCCAACAGAAACTATTTTACTTTGCGCGTAAAGCGCCTTATGTCCCTCCCCTACTCTCCTCGCTCCCCCTCCGTGCTCTCGTCGTCCCCACAGCCGCACAACCGCACTCTAATTATCGGGTTTTACGGCGTGCCACCCGCGCTCGCAAAATGAAGCGCTGTGTGCAGTTAGGCGTTTGTGAAAATGACTCTGGTTTTAGCGGGCTTTCAGCATTTTTATTTGGCGGCCACCGTCTGCCTTCGTTGTTCTCTTGAGCCCGTGCTTTCGGGGAATTTCATCTCGGTTTTCCACCACGTAGACAGGAGCGCAGGAAGGGAGGGAGTTGACGGCATTTTTCGAGTGAGAGGCGAAGTCTCGAAAAAATAATCTAGCATTATACAAAGATGTACAACAATCCATGTGAAAGAAAATGTACCTTTCGAACGATTATTGGCATGCGTTATAATATACGGAGAGGAACATATCAAACTACCCTCTAATATTTCAGTGATTCGTTTGACAATCTACCCTCTTTTAAAATATCGAACGCTTAAAATATATTCGCTTAAAAAAAATTAAGCGAAGAAATTATTATTTTTTAATCTATTCTGAATTTACATTGTTAATAAGATGTCCTAATGCTTTAGTCTACATAAAGGACACGTTTTTATTGGAATCTCCACTACTTAATACTTTTATCTGCAAGGCTGTGTAAGTACAATGTGCGGATTTTACACTAACAGAAAACGTCGGCTTTCAAACTAGATCGTTGCCATCCTAAATAATATTAAAAACAAACGTTTTTGAAAGAAAGTAATTGAAATTGCAGCATGTCGATGTGTTACTTCATTGAGGGAACATTTTGTTCCACTTTCTGTTCAAGTGTAGTATTAAACAATTATCGTCGTGTAAATGCCAGTTGAAAAATGACTTTATACGGTACTGACGGAGCAAACACATTTTGTTATTGTCCCTCCACTTTATAGACGTGCAATTGTAATTCCAGGACAAGCGACGTAATACATCGCCTGTATTTCATTCACTACTCGCGGTTTTAAAGATAAGTTGGTGACACGCCAACTGTGCTACGGCGCGTCCGAGGTTAAAAATGAAGTACGGTCTCTTATGGCGACAGTGATGACAAACGTGGCGCTTTTCTGCTCTACTGTATGAAGCGAAAGCTATGCGCTCGATGGTGACGACGAATCCCACAATGGGGCGGAGGGCTAGTTTAGCGCTAAAGTGGTTTGTCTCAAACCTTTCGAATTTAATGAAGTATTTTCTTCCCTTTCTTTAAATCTGAAACTATTCTTATAAGACTCCGATACACAAGGAACGTTTCTGTTAAGCTTTTCACGTCCTTTGTGCTTCGAAATGCCGTAAGAAATCAGGAGGAAATATTAATTTTAAAGTGCACCACTATTTCAATACAAAATGAAAAATTCACGCCAACAACATGCAGTTGCAAAAAGGCAAAGGCTCATTTCCTTTTTAACCGTAAGGAAATAATAAGTTTTGATTACCAAACAAAATATTTAAAATTCCTTTGACGACAAAATATGTAGGGCCCATGGGCACAAACTGATGTGATTCACGGGAAATCGAGCTGCCTCGCGATGGGACAGTAATCTCCCGGTTGGCATTGAGTACGAAACCCGTTCAAAAATATATTTATAGGTAAGTAGTTATTAGCATTAATAACCACTGGCTTTCCCGTCTATGCAGCACTTCACCACTCTTGCGCTTTACGTTTGGTGGATAATACTTCGTAAATTAAGTTTGCAAAGAAAAAGAAATTAAATTTAAACAACTGTAAATTAATAAAATTACCTCAGCCTAAAATTCAAAATGAAGAAAATTAAACGATATTTAACTTTAACGTGATTAAGAACCATACATCTAATAAACAAAACACAACTACACACGGTGAACAAACACAAGTAAACAACCGGAACGCGATCTTTCTGAGCCCAGTATGATACAGCAACCGAAGCACGTGGCACTGTAGCTGTAGCCGATTCAACAGCCGAACGTATCCCTTCCTACAAAAATTAATAAATTCTAAAGATATTCACCACAGTTTGTAGTAAATATATAATGTATTCGATAATTTTTTACTAATGTAATTGTTTTGAAAAATTATGTTAATAAATATTCAGATTTGAAATCGTAAAAACGGGGGATGTGCTTTTACCGGAAAAGCCCAGAAGGCCCTGTACTTAATTCTTAACCTCGGACGCGCTGTAGGCTTTGTCGGAAGCATCGTGCGGTTGTTGGGCCGACTTTCTCCCGCCGCGGGGAGTGACGATTCCGGATCCGCAGCCTATCTAATCGATTCTGTAATCTTGTTCATACAGATTACGTGATCACCATATGAACTCCGTATCGTCGGATATTGAGAGATCTTGAAAATGGAACGGTCCGGTCGCCTTGCACGTGTAGTGCAAATTACACGCTTCTTTGAGGGTAGTTGGCAGTTGGCAAATGTTCCTCAGACTGTTTGGCACCTCATTAAAACCTAATTAATAACGTTTCGGTTATTAAATGATTTTATCAACCTTATTAAATCTCGATAAATTTTATCACTGCTCTTTCTCTCTCCTTTCATTTCCTTAACAGATTCTCATGCTTCAGGTGTGTAATTAAGTTGATCTGTCTTCACCATTGTTTTTAGATAATACCATTATACTATTATATTGCACACTATGTGCACTTAATATATTGCACAACACCAGGCGTGAAGCAGGCTTGTCATGCGAGGCATACACGTAGGTGCCTAATTTTAGGTTAAGATCGTTTCCTGAAGAATACGAACACCTGACAGATCTAAAATATTCTGTAGCTACCAGTAATGCGGACAGGTGTTAATTTTTCAAGTTGCGGCGTTCTACTCGATTTGCTTGAAATAGCTTGAAAAACTGAGTTGATTCAACTCAATTTCAATGTTCGTTCGGTTGTTATACTTACTAGTTCAATAAATAAAATTTTGTAAAAATCGCTAATTTAACTGTTGAAAGAATTTACTGTCTCAGCCGGAAATCGAACCCAGATCTTCCGGTATCCGGTCAGTTGCCCTAATGGACACTTGAGATACCGAGACAATCGGGTTAGAGCAACTGGGCGTATGCCGGACGATTCTGGTTATATTCTCGGTGTGGTAGTCAATTCATTGAACAGTAAGAACGTCATTTATAACAATTACATCATGCTAAGAAGCTATCGGATCGCGAAGTTGGTTGTGATTGCGAAAACGGGAAACGTATTCCCACATAATTGTTAAATTTACAGCTGTGTCCGGATGTGACAATCTACGGAATGGTAATAATAATAATAATAATAATAATAATAATAATAATAATAATAATAATAATAGAAAAATTATAGTAATTTTTTCACGGAATAGCAAAAGTGTACAATTACAGAGTGCTGAAGATTAATGTTCACGAGAAGTTCGGGATTTCATAATTCCGTTTATCGGACTTTCCATAGAACAGACACGTTCAAACAAGAATACGGAACACGCTTCTGCCATATGATTCGACTCAGATTGGTACAGCACACCACAACAATTTAAACATAAGTGATAAATCAGTTACAAAATGGATACACAGGTTTGTCGAGGCTTGCGTAGGTTGCTGAGGCGGGAGCGGTGTTCGAAAGGTCGCGTGTTCGAATCCTGTCTTGGGTATGCTTCGCGTGCGTTTCACTTAAAATGTACGTTCTAGGGCTCTAGTTAAAAAACACGTGACAGTGACCGGAAGCCTTTTCCTCCCCTTAATAAATAATGATGGCGTCCTAAAAGTTGACACTGCGACAGACGTGGTCCCAAGATATCGAAACTAAACAAAAGAATCGAGATTTTTGTGGAAGACGTTGGTAGTCGACTCCCTCCCCTTCACAGTGGAATGCTGGAGCAGGGCGAACCTGCTCAGGACCCCGACCAGCTGGAAGGGGAGAAGCCGACATGACAAAGCCTGGGGCGGGGCTGCCTACGGGAAGGGACCAGGGGCAGGGGCAGGTACAGGCACAGCCAGAGGGCCGGCACGCCCGGTTGGGACGCAGAGGATAGAATCGGGGGGAACTGGGCCGGTGGCTGGTATAGTGCATTCATAATTTCTTGTAGTGTTATTTTTGTATTCGTATTTTTACAAGACCTCGTATTTCGCAATGGTATATGAGCATTTTCCTTTCTAGAGTGAACATAAAATAAATACTTTCATGTACATACGAGATGTAGTATAAACGTGTATGATGCAAGAGTATTTCTCCGCTTCAAAAGACGCGCGTTTTTGTGTAAACTCAGTGTTGACTATTACTTCTAAATGTGCGCTACAGGGGCGCTTCAAGCGCACTGCGCGAGATCTTTGCGTTCCGTGACGGAGGGCCTGCCGCTAGTCGGTTTGTGGCGAATGACCCGCGCGGGGTGCATCGTGACAGGGCGACCGCGTGGCGCGCCGCTCTGCATGTCGTCGGTTGTGTGCATTTTGCCTCGCGGAGGGGCGGCAGGTGAGAGTTTTGTGGTGTTTCCTGTGCGTGTGGTTGTATGAAGCGGTTGTCTGGTCGGGACGCTAGTAGACGTGTGATAACGGCAACGGTGGTCTTAACAGATCGGCTACAGTCCCCAAACGGCGAGCTCGGTGCTGAAATTTATCTCTTCTTAAAAATTTTGCAAACGTGAGCAATCAGTTGCAGCGCTGTGTAGATTAGTATCAGATTAAATATATTTTTTTCAAATTATTCGTAGAAGAGTAGGTTATTAATATCAAATTAGAATAACCTGTTAATTATGACGATCATCTTTTGCAATAACGGTATCCTCGGCGCTAAGTGTCGTATTTGAGGAAACGTTTCGTGCAGCTGCAGTATTTACGTACACTTTATTCCCCTCATCCCCTTGTGATCTTCACACATTGTTAATATTTCAGGGGAAACTACGAAGTGACAATTACGATTCGTAACATCTTGTCTTGTCTCGTTTCATCTAGTCTTTGTCTCGTGCCATTGAAAGCTGGACGACGCTCGACTTGAAGGAAAAACGTTTCCAGGTCGCTCCCGGCGACGCGTCAGCGCACGAGTCATTTCTGGCCACTCGTCCTTTTTTTAAACGCGCTGCGCGGCGGGGTTTGTCGGGCGGGGGATTACGAGGTGGCCGCCACCCTTCCCTTCCTCCTGCCCCCCTCCTTCCCCCTCCCCCTCCTCCCGCCGCCTTCGCAGGGGCGACTCCCGAGTTCCGACGGCCGCTTCCCATTTACCTCGACCCTTCAGTCGGTTCCGCCTCCGACGCCGCTGGCGGGCTGCGTGGCTGACAGCGAGGGCGAGAACGGTGCTGTGCCAATATTGGCGCATTAAAATGAGCATGGGGTTGGTATTTTTGCATGAAAAGACAGACTGCCGCTTTTGGGTGGCGGGCTTCACGCATGTCTACAGGCTTCGATAGTAGGATGATTAATAAAGTACTTAAACACTATACCTATATCAACGGCATCAAATATTGATCTTGCAGTTTGGTAATTATTTCCATTTGTTTATGTTAGGAAACAATTTGTTTTTCATTGAAATCCAGGTTAGTTGCTTTTGATAGCCATTAATTATGACTCAATTGCTCGAATGTGCTGTAGAGAGCAGGTACTGGTCCCGGAGCGCCCAATTCCTCGCATCGTACGTTCGTGCCTGGTTTCATTAAATTTCGTAGTGGAATTAAGACTCGTGGAGAGGCCGCAAAATTGCGACTGTGCGTTTGAACTTGAAACCGTGCCCGTCTCCTGCCACCCGGTTCAGTTGTAAGTGTTGGGGGGGGGGGAGCGCTGGGAGCTGCCACCGCGGGCGAGGCGTCGTGGGGGCGAAGGCGAGTGGACATAGCGTCCGGTGCGCGCAGGAAGTGCACCCGCCCGTCACGGCAGCGTGGATCCGTTCGTTTGGCCTTAATTTGTTCCCCCACCGGAGTCCGCATTCACGTTCGCCTCTACTTCTCTCTCTTCTCCTGCCTCCACCGGAACCGTTGCCTTTGATTTCGCCGTTTCTTTCCCTCGCGATTTGGTCATTTCAGATTCTGTTGATTGCATGTATTCTCATTGGATGGAAACTGCTCTAAAAAAAAGAACGAAAGAAATAAAGGGAAAAAAGCTGGGATACACGCATTAAAATTACAAAAATTATAATAGGTAATAATTAAAGGTTTTGGATTGTATCTCGCTAGACTGTCAATCGCAAACTGGGTTGTTGGCATTGTTAACGTCATTTACCTGCATTTATTTGTTTCTAGCTAAATGTTTTCTCTAGTGGTTAAATATTAACGATTCACGTCTTTTCGTCGACGATCGTTGGCTTGTTGGAGGCTATGGGAGACTTAAATCCGTGATGATAATATATTTAAAAAAGTAGTTGAACCATTAGAAAAAAAAGAAGGTATGGAATAATTCTTTCCCGAATTTGCCGCCCTCTTGATAGCCCCCACCCCTTCAGAGTCGAAGGTCTAGTTCAGTTAGACGAACATAGTTTGTTGGTCGAGGTGAGGGAAGGAAGAGAGAGGCAAGCAGAGGAGGAGGAGGAGGAGGAGGAGGAGGAGGAGGAGGAGGAAAGTGAAAGAAGCGAGCCGACGCCGCCCACGCCCACGCGCAGAGCGGCCTAGAGGCGTGGATGGCACGAACGGCGAGGGCGACAGCGAAAATCAATCGATAGAGGCAGCGGCGGCGCCAAGCAAGGTTTCTTGCACCCGTTCGCGCAGACTCGAGACTTCCAGGGTCACGATTCGCTACAGCTCCGCCGCCGCAGCCGCTTCTGCTGCCCTTGCCGCTACCGTCGCCTGGGCTTGCCCTTCCTCTGTCTTTTTTCCTAACACGTGTTCCCCGTTCGACGCCGTAAGCGGTTAAGCGAATGAGCGTACCCAGGCTTATTGTTTTCTATAATTAGTGTAATAATGTTTTCTATAATTTCTATAATTAAGTTACTTAAGTAATATATAGTGGCTGTAGGAAAACTCAACGATAAAACTTCACGAATGGATCCTTCCATACACAGAAAGTCCATCAGGCTGTCCATCCCAGTAAATGCTGTATTACAGTGTCATTAGATTTACTACCTGGAGAACTGTATCACAACAAATATACAAAGTGATCACCCTTGTCTGAATATAGGCCTCTGCTCCTCTTGACATGAAGTGTCAAGTGTCTTTCACAATGTGTCAATGGAGAGTAATGATCACGTACGGCAGTCGAATCCTCCAAAGATTTTTGTACCGAGATAAATTCCAGTGGTTTAAATATCACAAACATCGAATTAGTCTGTAAACTGAAATAAAAGAGAAAAAAGGAAAAATAAAGGGAAAATGTTAGACACACTGTCCATTCAGATCGCGGGAAATCATTTGCGACTGCTGAAAGTTAGTCAGGTCAGCTAATTTTGTTCACATTATGATAAAGCAGATAATAATTGTAAACAGTTTTTTTTACATTTTAGTCCCGCGGTGAAGACATTCAAGAACTTTAATGAAAGTTCGGATAATTCACATTTATAAATATCAGGAAATTCTATAATAACCACTTTCGCATTGTAATGGTCGTTCACTCTCGTTTGTATGAAGAATCCATTCATGAATTTTGCCATTGAGTTTCGTTACCGTACTGTGTGTATATGCGAGTACTTCAGCGCTTATACCCCAAACAAATTGATATTATCTCAGAATAAATGAAACACATCTCTCCCATTTTTTATAAGGATATTTCTCCCAAAATTAAAATATTGTTTCAAGGCCGCGAGTTCATATCGATTGGAGAGTATACGTTTTTTGAAAGTCCTGTATACTGTTTAGGCGCTAGTATTTACAGACGGAGTGACAGATTAAAAACAAACTTTTTCGATGTCGGGGAACCCCTCAAGACTTTTTTTAGCATCACAACACTTAACATTATAATATGCCTTGTAAAAAGTAGTGAAGGAAGTCCTTCGTTGAGAACTCCGGCTACATGTTATCCATTTTACGCCGGCCCACAAGGAACGTCCGCCCTCGAATGCATTCTGGGCAACGTTGAAAGGGGGCCGGAGAGATCCTCTTCGTTAATTTCATTGTAACCTCACTCTAGATAATGGCGAGCGGCGAGCGCTCGTGGGGTAAACCGCTTTCCCCGTAGTCCGTCAAGTGTTGGTTTCACGATAGCGCTTAGACCTCAGCCACGCACACTAGAGGGTTGGAGGAGGCGCTGAATTACAATACCGAGGAAACACGAGCTTATATATGAGGAATGAAATGGTGCTCCGTCCATGCGGGCGAAATTGGTTGTAACGTACACAAGCACACAAGTGTGTTGAGACTAATGCGTTGTTTATTTTCGAAAACTGTCTTTCTACATGAAGTTGAAAAACGAAATAGGCACGGTCAATAAGAGAAGGTTAAGGACTTTTTTTCTGCAATTCACTCTTTGATAAATGTGCGATTTGAATGCGGAATGAATTTGGTAACTTTACGGATTTTTTCATTTATTGTGCATTCGTTTATATTTAACTGGTGTTATGTACTTTTAATGTATTTTTTGCCATTTGCAGTTTCTGTCCGAAATAGTTTATTTTGCTTACGTTGAGCGGTTTGGTTGTTGCCACCACCATGTTAACACGTGAGAAATAGGTCTGCCCACAAGAGCCGTGGCATTTGACGCTAAGCTTGAACGTGACATTTAGCATAAATCTAGGAGTGAGAGGATCGTTGACGGTGTCAAATGAATATTTACAAAATGGTCGTTAATCTGAGGTAAATGACCCTTTGGAGAGCCCTAGACGTTCAGCTGCTGTTATTTAATCGGGGAGCTGCATTACTAGCGATTAACTATTACCGCGCGGAACGAGCCAAGCGCTTTGTAATATATTGCATTAATATTGTGAAAGTGAGACCGCGGGGTTACGTAGACCATTTACGTACTTTGAAACCAGCTCCGTGAACTGTAATTTTAGATTGTTCCGCAAATACATCTACTCCAATTGTACGCTGCAAACGTGGACGTATGTCAAGGGTCCTTTATTACTAACGATTTTGTTATAATTTCTGTATTTTTTACCACTCTTGTTTGTCTTCTTAGGCCTAGGCGGAACTGCGTTGCTATGCTTCACATCCCTTGCCACGTACACGCTGTGTCTTTCCTGGGCTATTTAAAGAGTGTTTCAGTCCTGCCCTTCTTATATTTTTCAGCCCAGTGCCTATACTGTCTGGGCACTTTTAATGTGATATTTTGAGATTGGGCGTCATGAATACGTGGCAGAAACGCCCAATTGATACATTGCCGCTGTATCCCTATCATATATTCATGTCGAGTTGGTGGCAACATGGGAATATTGTGACCGGAAAAGCTGTTACTGTTGCGTATCACTAGGAAACCACTGTCGGCGTCATCACATGACTCTTAAATGTCAAGCCCAAAGAAGTTTGGTACAACGCGTGTGTAGATATACACACGCACGGATACTGGCGCGCACGCACTCGTACACTACACAAATTACTGGCAACAGAACGTAATGTTTACAAGAATTGAATTTAAAAATATACCAAAGCATTTAATAACGCGATTTTTATAGAATTTAAATTTTCGCTTTTGTTTCATTTTATTCATAGAAATCGTCAGCAATCTTTAGTTAATCTTGTCTTAAGTTGATTACTCGTACTATTAATTTATAATTATAATTACTTCATTATGAATTGCGAGCATTCATTGTAGATAACTTTGAATGACTAAATGCTAAATAAAACGCATGAAATACCTGTTCCATACTACTCTGAACAAAATCCCGAAAGAGACGTGTAGTGTCACAAACTAACAGAAGGAGCGCGATAAACACTCGCATCCGCTCCTGTTCACTTCCGTTGCCATGTTTACGTGGGTGATCGGTGCGGTGCAGGGTGGGCGTGGGCGGTGGGAAGAGAGGCGTTGGGCGCGGCCCGCGAAAGGCGGCGTGTGGCGTGCGAGGGCGGGGGCGGGGCGCGGGGCGCGGGCCGCGCTGCACGCGAGATGCGCCGGCAGCACGACAGCCCTGTCGATCGATACAGTGGGCGAGCAGGATTTCGCCCCCGCGTCGTTTCTCTTAGCATTCCCAAATCTTTTCCTGCACCTTCCCCTTCCCCCGTTTCCGTATCTCTTCCTGCACCTTCCCCTTCCCCCGTTTCCGTATCTCTTCCTGCACCTTTTCTTGTTTTCACGTATCTTTTCCTGCACTTCCTCCCATTTCCGAATCTTTTCCTGCTCCTTTTTCCGTTCCCGTATCTTCCCTGCGCCTTCTCCCGTTCCCGTATCTTTTCCTGTATCTCCTCCCCATTCTCGCATTTTTCCTTCACCTCCCATATTATGTAATATAAGTGTGTCCGTGGAACTTTGAGACGTGAACAAATCTGTGATTTACTACAGGTGCATCTGTATGGTTAACGGCTCCGCGGCACATCTCCATTATTGTACAGAATTTTCTTCTAATAAAAACTATGTGCTCGCGAAGTTCCCTTCCATCCACTTACGTCCCGTTACAGCACGAGACCCAATGAGTGGACCCCGGTTGTTTTTGAAACACATAATTTAGAACAGATCCATTTTTTGGGGGTAGATGTGTCACCTAACTTGCAACGTGCCTGTCACTTCAGGTCACGCTACTGTAGTTCAGGCGAGATGGCAGATGATCGGATGTGCAACCTTACGGCAAAGAGAATAGGTTAACGATGCTTGACTGATCCGGGAAAGTAAGGATGTAGTTCACAGAAGACGAAAGTTGTCGCACAAATGCGTTCCATGATTCAGTTATCTACACATGGTAATTGTCATATTCGACATTCCCTTCATCTCCTTTTTTGGCTCTATGTTGGAATGTATACTGCGTGAGAAGGATATCTTGATAGCGAAAAATATTTTAAATGGATTTCCGGAAGTGTCAAACGTGATTCGTATTAACTTGTTCCCTTTTTAATTGTCCCCTTAATGCATTCGACAAAGCAGACGTGACAACTTTGACAATATGAATTGGAAACTGCGCGTATTGTTTTATTCCGAATAAAGAATAAAATGTGTGGGTCAATCGCTTGAAAGTGTATAAAACGAAAACTATTCCTTTATTAAATTAGTATAGATAGTGCAGGAGTCACTAATCACAGGAGTTGACAAATATAAACACTGAATTCAAAAGTGTGTTAAATCGTGAGGTGGCGTGGATTCCATCCCATTCCTTGGTCCGAAATAGATAGTACTGTTTAAAGAACAATGTACATTATCTAGAACGCCCAAAATAAATAGAACTCAAACTCCAGATCAATTTCCTTTCTTTGTCAAACCTGGAGGATGGGAGTTCATTTCTACCGGTGATGAGATCCAAAGGAAGGCCTTGAAAAGTCATTTGTTAATTCAACAATTGTTACGTACACTCCACGACAACTCATCACGAAAACTTTTGTCGAGGGATGGGAGTATGTGAAGGCGAGCGGTCGGGAGCCAATGAACTCGCACAAGAATCGATTCCTTTTTGGAGTTCGATGTATTAAAGTAGTTAAAGAGATGCCTTTGTGATAAATTAATGTTCATTACTTTGCCGTCGGTTTGTGACGCTAGAAGGGTCGTGATAAAAATGCCCCGTCGCTGGCCTTTTGTCGAACGGACATAGTATGGTGGTAGGAAAATTGAATTTTTTATCAGGACAACTTTTTATTTTTTCCCATATTTCCTCTTGATGGATTCCTGGGGTTGGCTTTTCGAGAGTAAATGGGGGGAAAACAGAACGGCGTCTGTTTGCAATGCAGCTTCGCCAGGATTGCATCTCTCTCGACTCCCAATTACCATAACAGCTTTGCAAATGGGAAGTTGCTTTCGGTTCCCGAAGGGCATTGCATCGCTGCTGCCAACGCTCCGCCCCCGCCCCTGCCCCCGTCCCGCCTTGTCCTGCCCCGCCTTGTCCTGCCCCGCCTTGTCCTGCCCCGCCTTGTCCTGCCCCGCCTTGTCCTGCCCCGCCTTGTCCTGCCCCGCCTTGTCCTGCCCCGCCTTGTCCTGCCCCGCCTTGTCCTGCCCTGCCCTGCCCTGCCCTGCCCTGCCCTGCCCTGCCCTGCCCTGCCCTGCCCTGCCCTGCCCTGCCCTGCCCTGCCCTGTCCTGCCCTGCCCTGCCCTGCCCTGCCCTGCCCTGCCCTGCCCTGCCCTGCCCTGCCCTGCCCTGCCCTGCCCTGCCCTGCCCTGCCCTGCCCTGCCCCTGCCCTGCCCTGCCCTGCCCTGCCCTGCCCTGCCCTGCCTGCCCTGCCCTGCCCTGCCCTGCCCTGCCCTGCCCTGCCCTGCCCTGCCCTGCCCCGCCCCGCCCTTCCCCGCCCCGCCCCGCCCTTCCCCGCCCCGCCCCGCCCTTCCCCGCCCTTCCCCCGCCCTGTTCCAACTCTACCTCCATCTTCAACCCGCACCCACCTCCGTCGGCACCGTGACAGTGAGAGACCAACTTTTTAGTGTTAATGTGGAGCCCTGTTAGAAAAAAGCAGTTAAAGCCTGGCGCAAGTGGCCACACAGTGACCGCAGGCGGTTTGGACTTTGCCACTTTAAAGCAACCCTTGAAGTTATGTCGTTAATCGATTGGATTACGGTGACCATCACGGACGCTTGGACGTACTCTCGTCTCGTCTCGTCTCGTCCTTTTTTCCTACCCGTCCCACAGCTCCCCTTCCCTCTCCTCCCCTCCCCTTCCTCCCCTCCCCTTCCTCCCCCTCACCTTCATCCCCTCCCTTTTCTCCCCTCCCCTTTCTCCCCTCCCTCTCCTTCCCCTCCCTCCCCTCCCCCACCCTCTCCCTCTCTTCCCTCTCCCTCTCCTCTCCCCGTCTCTCCCTCTCGTTCCTCGTCTCTCTCCACCCTCTCCCTCCACCTCCCTATTATGTCCGCCTTCCCTGGCCCATCCCTCCATATCCATCCTTGCCTCGAACCTGTCCTACCCCCTCCTGCCGCGTCGCTCCCGAACGGTAGCCGCTGCCCTACTAACATGGAAATGAAGGGCTCGTGTGGTGCGGTATTGACCCGCGAAGTTGGATGGGGCGGGACGAACGCGCTGGGGACGGGGACGGGGCGGGCGGCAAGCTGAGGGCGCTCTGGGCCACGAACGTCTGTGCACGTGGCTTCGAGTGTCCCGAAGTTGCACAATGGGACTAGAGTGTAAGTGAAAAGTACATAAACTATTACAGTAATTGAAGATCTCTCGGTTAAGTGAAAACGAAGAGTGTTCCTACTATTCGTATTTCATCTAGAAGAATACGTATAGTAGGCTAATAATTTTCTTTAGACATGGTTTGAATATTTACGCTAATATTACGTTTTTGAATTGTCAGTTGTAAAGAGGGAGTTCATGGTGTTTCAGTACATGCGGAGGGGGGGCGATTTTTGTTACGAAATTGTACGAAGGGAGACAGATCAAAAAACATTACGATATTTGTGTATACGTTTGTTGAACAACCTCGTAACAGGCACTCGCGCTCCAGGACCTAGCTCCAGAGATTCCCAATCATTTTGTTTTCACGTCACATCGCTAATGTACAAGTAGCCCTGTTTTGGCCTACATTATTCTTACGTCTATCAGCACTACACCGCGTAGAATTTTGACTTGAAATTGTTTCTGATGACAGTTCAGTTCGTTCTATCTTCGACTCGTCTTCTCAGTCTTCATCCCACGCTCCATACATCTTCAGTTCCATTACTCCATCTTCTGGTCTTTCTTTGCCTCTCCTCCTAGCCCTGCTTACCACATAATTTTCTGATGACCATTTTTTTCGTTCTTAAAACAAGCCTTGAGCGTCCCAATCTTCTCATCAACATTAAAGAAGTAATGTGTGCGACTACTTTCCCTCGGAAAACAAACATGGATTTTTTTAAAAATGTACTGGACATTTAAAAATACGAACATATGATGCCCTTGTACGTCTTCCGGTTGGAAAAGCACTACGATTAACAAAAAAACAGCTATTTTTTTAATTGAATGCCGTGTAGTCATTGCCGAACGGAAAGAAATATATATTCGAAATTATTATTCAATTTTAAATGACTTTTTAGATTTTGAAGTCCGTTTTACGTTTTCAATGTCAAATAAAATTAATTTTAATTATAAAAAATAATTAGTTCTGTTTACCTTTTTTCCGAGGCAAACCTTTAGAGTACCCATGCCACTGACTGGCTTGGGCATGCCCTTGAGTGGCTACAGGCTTTTTAGTATTGTATAACAATGGTACAGTAGTACACAGTATAAGTTCTTTTCACACCAAGATTATAAAAAATGTTGCTATTACATAACGCATCTCTTGAATAACAAAATATTTGAGTGGGGGGCCTTGTTGCTTGACGTTGTGTGTGTTAAGCAGTGGCGCACTGGGTATGAGAAAAAGCGGAATATCGCAATCAAATTTTTGCATTTTTCAGTCAGAAGTGATACTTCCTTGGTTTCTGATTTTTTTTCAGTTTCTAGGAATGTAGTAAAAAACAAAAAAAAACTCATTGCAGAGGCTGCGATGTTTTTCGTTAATTTATGTGCATATTCAAAATTAGTAATATAGATGTGTAGTGCATGAATTTGTGTTGGATAGTCCAGAAATGTCACTCTGTCCTGATTTTCTAAAACTGTTCAATCCGGTGTTCGCTTATTTTGATGCATCGAAATCGACTTCCATTCCCTCTCTGTCTTATGTTCTCTTGAAATATTTTTACAGATAAAAAGAAAAATCTGTAATGGTATGTAATAGTTTTGGTGGATATAAGATGTTACTTCGCCGACATCGATATAAATAGTCGAAAGTGAAAGGCCAGTAGTTAAACAATCGGATAAGCTCGCCTGACCTGATTTAATGATCCAGGTACATTACTTAGGATTCATTTCTGAGCCAACCCAGGAGCTCAACGTCCTCCGTGCAACTTTCGAGCCCGGAGTTAGAGAAGCACTTGCATTGTAGCATAACCACCATCCTTCTCCGGCATTGAACGATCTTGAAGCAACGATAATGGATTTTCTCGGTGCAAGCCTTCGCTTTGTGAACAAGTGCCTCTGTTGGGTTCGTTGACGTTAAAGAAAGGTGTACGAGACGCGGCGGGAGAAGGAAAGAGAAAGAAAGAAAGAAAGAAAGGAGAAGAAAAAAGGAGGAAACCGAAGCCATACTAGAACAGAGCACGATGTGGAAGCAAAGAGGTGGGGAAGGAGCCGAAGCCTGGAAGGTCGGACGCGCAACGGGTGCGGGGCCCAATGAAAGGGCTACGGGTGAGGAGAGGAAAACGACGAAGTAGAGGAGAGGGGAGCAGATAAAAAGCAACGGAGATGGCCGAATAAAAGACGAGACGATATCAGACTAGATGGGATGGTACTGCACGGAGTGAATAACAATGGCGGTGGGAGAAGGGGAAAGGGGGAAAGGGAAGAAATAAAGCAGAAGCAGAGGCGAAGGTGTTCTGTGGGGTGGGTGGGTGCGGGCGCTGGCTTGGAGCGGAGAGCGCCTCTCGGCTCGCGTGTCTGGGCGGTGTCTGCGCCTGATGAGTAGCCGCGCCCCGATAGCCGATAAGGCACGCCTCATGCTGGAGACGGGGGCCAGGGTGCGGGCCGCGGTTGGGGAGAGACAAGAAATGGGGGCGGGGACAGCTCGCGTGAGGCACAAGGTGAAGGCGCTTCGGAGACTTTTCTGACCTCCCCCTCTTTCCCTTCTTTTTCAAGTTGAATATTTGACGGAGGCCACGGTGTAGGCGTGTGTGTGTGTGTGTGTGTGTCTGTGTCTGTCTGTCTCTGTGTGTGTCTGTCTGTCTCTGTGTGTGTCTGTCTGTCTCTGTGTGTGTCTGTCTGTCTCTGTGTGTGTCTGTCTGTCTCTGTGTGTGTGTGTCTGTCTCTGTGTGTGTCTGTCTGTCTCTGTGTGTGTGTGTCTGTCTCTGTGTGTGTGTGTCTGTCTCTGTGTGTGTGTGTCTGTCTCTGTGTGTGTGTGTCTGTCTCTGTGTGTGTGTGTCTGTCTCTGTGTGTGTGTGTCTGTCTCTGTGTGTGTGTGTCTGTCTCTGTGCGTGTGTGTCTGTCTCTGTGCGTGTGTGTCTGTCTCTGTGCGTGTGTGTCTGTCTCTGTGCGTGTGTGTCTGTCTCTGTGCGTGTGTGTCTGTCTCTGTG
>BLKR01015854.1:45000-47355 GCA_011170035.1 Teleogryllus occipitalis | reverse complement strand
CAGTTACGCATTTGAATCAATGCGTCAATTGAAATATCTGTACTAGTGAATGAATGTTCCTACTTCATGTGTTTTTGCATTCCAAAGACAATGTCGAGGCAACTTAGAACAGATAAAACGTAAAAGGAGAAAATTTATTTTGGACCTCATACAATAATTTATTAAATATGAAGGTTGTTTTAGAAGTCGTGGCAACTATTTTTTTAAGCAATCAATAAAACTGCAGGTTACAAAAATCAGGATATACGATCGAAAGTCGCTGGAATGTTCTCCGCAATGCTGGTACTAAATTGGGATCCAGGTACAAGGCGCTATGGGTAAGGGACATTGAAAGATGCAAATATAGAGATCATTGTTTTATTCGTATTACATATGCACAAAGCAAAACAGTGCGTGTAATACTTGTACTCTTTAAGAGCTACCAACCTTTAAAATAATCCCCCAATGCGTCCACATATCTTTGTCAACTATGAGGAAGGTGCTGAATACTATCATCTGTGTGTGATGCGTCTATGCATGCCACCTCTCGTTGATGCGCTATTAGGATATCCTCCCCCTGTGCAAAGCACTTCCCATGCAGCAGCGATTTCATTTTTGGAATAAGATGGGTCTTGCATACTGAGATCATGGGAGTATGGTGCAAGATCTCCCACCCCCACTGCTGCACAAGGTTTTGGACACAGACTGCAGTGTTGGTTGTTGCATTATCATGGAATATTGCATTGTTGAGAAGCCCTGGAAGTTTCCTCTGCAGTGTACAATGCAGAGTGTGCAGCAGGAATAATTTGTAGTACAGGATGACACACAAGAATACTTTGGTTTTCATAAGCCAAAATAAGCATGACCTTTGTGGGTGATGGATTCTGTCGAAACTTGAGTTTTTGTGGTGAACCACACCACTGCTCTTCTTTTGATTGCCTCTTTAGTTCTGGTTCATACACTCGTACCCACGTTTCATCAATTGCAATAATGCAATTTAACATCTCTCTTGAATCGAGTCCATTTTAGCACCTCAGTTAAAGCGTGTGGCTCCCACTTTGCACAAACCTTGCGCTTCTTTAAGTCATTCCATAAAATGTGGAACGCTACTGATGCAGGCATACGAGTATATGCAGCTAATTTGGCCACAGTCCAACGCTTTTCATGTGCTAAGCAGTGTTTGATAACAGCCACTCTGTGTGAGCAGCCACTGGACGTTCACTGCACGGCAGGTCAAAAATTGCTACACGTCCACGTTTGAAGGCCTGGACCCAAAGTGCAGTAGTTTGATTAGACAATGCCCCTATCCCTACCACCCAATGCTTCTCAAAGCTCGGCATGACACTCACAAGCATTTCTACCGCCCAGAAATGCAGTTTTGACATATGCTCAGTGTTCATCTTTAGTGACGTCCATTTAAGAACACAGTTTCTAGAATACTAATATTTGTACGTGTTGTCTACTAGACACCCGTGAACTCGGACATCATCTGGTGGTTGCATTCTGTACTGTGTACACAATGTTTTCAAATGTATACGGTGCAACATAACAGCATATGCAGTTATTCAGAATATATAAAATAGTTGCCATGACTTCTGAAATGACTCTTGTATTATATCGAAGAGAGACTGAAAAAACAAAATGGACTGGAATGAAGTGCTTGCTTGGAGAGAGAGCAGCGGGCTCTGCACGTCCTGAATGTTCTTGTCCAATCCAAGTTGGAAAATGCACGCTATGCGCAAGAAACAAGAGACAGAACAAGTCAGACAAGATGATTTAAGTGTTTGTCATGTATACATGTAATAAACATTCCGACACTAACACAAAAAAGTAAGCATTTGTTGCCTAAAACAGGGATGATTTTAAAAGTGGTATTTTGATGAAGTGTTTTGGTCTTCTGGACAAGAAACATAGTAATAAAGTTAATTAATTTTATTATATTTGTCATTTGTTACATATTGACTAGTCAAAATATTCATGTGAGAGTTAGTAATTTTTTATTTCAAAGCAATCTTCCATATTCTTGTGTGGTCCACGAGTACCCCGCTTTGTTTTCGGTGTTTTACTGTTACTATTACTTTTTTTATTATTATTTACTATTACTTTTTTAAATTATAAAATAAGGGAAATGAAATAACATTTAAATGAACTCAATCCAAGGCATCATCCACCCTGCATTTCCATGTCCGATTGGAAAGACTTTTTTCACCGCCCATAATAATTTCATATGATATGGTATATATTACTCTTCTTGCTTTCTTGTATCTATTTCTTAGTAAGAGAAAGTTAAAGTTATGTAATGCTGCAGGAAGTGGTGTAGATTTTTGAGAAGAGCATGTTAGTAGTTGGTTTTTGATAACTAGAAAGTTATTGATA
>BLKR01015854.1:0-40000 GCA_011170035.1 Teleogryllus occipitalis | reverse complement strand
CAATGAATAGTTATTTAAAATCCCAACTCCAAACTAAATATGCGTGGATTGTTGTGGCTTTAATAGCAATGTGTTCTAGGACTTGCTTAAGGCAGACTTTTCAAAATGTGATTGAGTTTTGTAAAATATTTGCACTTAACTCAGCTAATTTAAAGCACCTTTTTCACACCTTATTTGTCTAAATTTTACGCCTAAAATTTCTAGGTTCCTTATAACATGCTTGTACTCATTTACAAATATTACACTGAGATCCTCATTAATTTAACTGACATCACTGTGTTTTGGACATGCTGATTTATGAAATATCTAATTATTAATGTGGGCTGCTCTTCTTAAGTTTTGTTTATGGGGTGGGGCAGTCAATGATGGACCACAGATCATATCAAAATATAAACAAATATATTAGTCATTATCTGCTAGTTTGTGTAAAATATTTTTGGTTTTTGAGGTAGGACAAGGTCATACATATTTGATAAATTTCTGTACTTGCAGCCCTTTCTGCTGGGACTTAGATAACCTTGTCCTATTTTGGTTTATTGGAAGAACTAGTTCAACATCCTAAGTGTTGCTTTGATTGCACAACTGTTGTCTACAGACACTAAAATTTGACAGGTACTAAAATTTGTTTGTGGGTAGGCTTTTCTGTAAGAGAACTCTGGAATTTTCATGAAGCAATTACATATGGGGATGATTTTAAAGGTTTTGTAAACATTCAGTAAACATTGAAAGATGAGTCTGTTAGTTAGGAAAGGTTGTAATGATAAAAGTCGTACATGATGAAACAGTGACTCCTTACCATATCTATGATAGAGGAAAACAAGATGCCGTTGTTACCCCCCATCCTCTCTCCCCATTGGTGTCTGACTTAAGTTTCATTGTTGTATTTAAAAAGTTAATTTTTTATATTGTTTGTAGCCAAGTAATTCCGTATCAGTAATGCAGTAAGATAAACTATCTCTTGTAATTTATACTTCTGCTAACTTCTGTTCCAAAAATAAAAATGATAGATTAATCAAAGTGGATGTGGATTGCATTGATTGTACCTCCAAGATATGAAAGCTAGGATCTCTGACTTGAGGAACAGCTTAAATTGCTTTGAACATCATGGCTATATTTAAATCTTGTGCATTTTCATGATTATTGGACAAGAATAGTAATCCCACTTCAATGACTTTAGGTGGTACCTGTATCAGCCAGCGCATTGCTGAGCAGTACCGAGATGTTGTGAAGCTGAATGATTACCTAACTACTGGACGCCGTCAGCAATTCTGGGAGGAACCTTTCACTCGTCGCATTATGGAAGCTATCAAGAGCAAGGAGCTGGAA
This sequence comes from Teleogryllus occipitalis, assembly GCA_011170035.1. Lineage (NCBI taxonomy): Eukaryota > Metazoa > Arthropoda > Insecta > Orthoptera > Gryllidae > Teleogryllus > Teleogryllus occipitalis. The sequence continues at coordinate 38,674 of BLKR01015854.1, read as the reverse complement.
ATGAAGGCTGGTGCTGAGCTGCTGGGTGTGTCGTATGGGACATTGTATGGGCGTTACCGTGATGCCTATGGCTGCCTGAAACACCCTTACAGGTGAGCTGCTTTCAGAGACTGGATCCGTGACAGGATCCTTTACATTCCCTGAAGGGGGCTCAAAAAGTGACTGCAGTACCTAAAAGAAATTTAAATTGCTGACATCCTAGTTAAATTTTTAGTGTTCATAATTTCAAAGTGAAACATAGTAGAACATTAAAAGGGGTGACATTTATTTTAATTTGGGGAAAGAAAGCATGATATTTTGGTGCAACGTTGTGTGCAGTTTTTGAAGAGAAAAATGAAACAATGTTTTTCATGCACATCAAGTAGACATAGAACTATTATTATTCATAATTTGGTGAAAGTAAAACTTTCTGCTTGGGAGGTGCAAGTTCTTCCATAAGAGTTCAGTTTGTGTGTACATTCTTTCACGTGTCTACTAACAAATTCCGACTTACTAATGTGTGGTGGAAGTTTATCTTCTTTTCTTTGGTGCATTTGCAAGGTTTCTTGCTTGTATTAGTCATGATTTCTCATCATTTTTTATATTCACCTAAAGGATTTTCTTCACTTTTGTTTTTATTTTCTTCTCTTGCCATGTATATTTTATTTGAATTAAGATCGTTCGTACATTGTAGAAAATGTTCATTGATAAGTGTCATCCGTGGTCCTGATCATACATTCATTATAAGTTTTGTAACATTTTATATACCTGTATGGTTAAACTAGTTAATTATTGCATTACTGTTGTGTATCGTAACTCTAATAAATGAACAAGATTAGTCTCTGAGTGACCTGATCTGACCTACAAAAGAATTATTTTGAAATAAAAGTAGTTTCATGAACTGAGAAATCTATATAAATCTTATTTTGTGATTGACATCTTACGATTATTATTTGTAATCTTTTGAGAATTTATTACTCTAAAAGAAACAGATATCTTCCAGGGCTCGTGTATTTGTAAGATTAGAGGCATACTACATGCTTACTCAGTGAGCAGTGCTGTGTTGCAGAAAATATTCAAGAATAGAATTGGAAAATTTTTCTTATTGTACTCTCTTGTGTACTCCTCAGTACTGAAAATTCTGCTGTTTATCTGGGAATTTATTTATTAATATGCAAAAGAAATGTTATGCATCACTGATTGAGACTTGCAATACGTCTTTATAAGAATAGAAAAATTATATTTCAATTGTTTTTAAAATTGCATTTTTATACAAGTTTGTGGGATTGTGTGGTTGTGGGTGTATGAGCTAGTTTTTGATTTTGTTCATTATTTTCTGAAATTGTTATGCAGGCACTCCTTGAGTTTGAATATAATGTGTTCTTATATTTTTGTCTTAAGATCTTTTTAATTGAAAATTGATTAAAAGTAGGGTACCTGTTTAATTCTCTAAATTGAAAAAATAAAAAAAATAAAATAAATAAAATAAAAAATGAAAGACTGTAAATCTACAATTTTCATTCTTTTCTCTAAACGGAGGAGTCAGTAATACTCATTACACAGCATTATACTGAAAATTGTGTAAGAGAAGCAGTTCCTATTTTTATTAAATTATCAGTACAGTATTTCATTCTATTAATTATGGGTTCTTGAAAATAAGATAACGTACTCTGTATTCATTGGATGTCCGTAACAATAGGGATTATTTGAACTTTTGTACCTGAGAAGGAAGCTTTTGAATCAGTATCCAATAGTATGCTCTGTTGTAATTTTTTGTGAGTCCTCAAGAAAACTTCATTTGGCTCAGTCTTGCAAAATTTAAGTTCATCATGAGTTCTGTAAAAAGAACTTGAATCAAAAATGTTGAGAAAGTGGGTGAAAGTTAAACATTCCATCACAACATTTTAATTTGTTATTGCCATTTTTGAGGGTTATTTCTTTTCTTTCATCTGCTCTTCTTCAAGTTTAAAGATGTGCCATGGTGGTTTTACTAAGTGGATTATTTTTGTTAGGGAGGCAAAGTATTGAATTATTTTGCCATTTCTGGCATGAACAGATTCCACCGTATTGTAGTAGCACATTGGTTTGAAATTTGCAAGACATACATTGATACATGATTAGGTGGTTAGATTTGATAAGTAGAATGATAATACTTAGTGAATAGTTTGAATGAAACATTTCCTTCTGAATCAAACATTCAGTAATGTATAGACTAATTTTTGATCTCTTTGATTGGCTGTTGTGCATCATTTTAATCTACATTGAAATCTCCTTGTTATATCTCTGCACTAATTTCCATTCTTCTAGCTGTAATCACATTGAGTGTATGAAGAATCTAATATCACTTTGTGTTAATTGGATTTCTTCCTCTACATTTGACACATTTTTAGTCTAATGATTTGAAAATGTTCATTATGTGAAATGTAATTCTGCTAGAAAATTAAGACTGATGAATAGTAAGTACTATTCTTATAACTATTTTGCATATAGTTGCACTATTGACAATTATTTTATTTTGCTAATATTTTGCAGTACCTTTGTTTTTTAAACAGTATTTGAGCTTTGAAAAATACTCGCTTATCCTACCATCAGTCCTAAGAATACTGAAAATAGAACTTGAATCAAAAATGTATAATTCAATACATTCAATTCCTCACTATTCTATCAAAAAATTTAGTTGGTATTTACTGCTTTAAATTTGAAATGGAGCTTGAAGTATTTTCCACTAGTTAGGTCATGCCAGTCAGCTGCCTTTAAGGTCTTTTAGTTGTACCTTGATCAAGGCATTATTGTGTTTTCTGAGATTTGTTGATAGTTTCTATTGAAAATGAGGGGGGGATACTAATCCTCAATTGATATTTAATTGAGATGTCTACCAGATTTCTTTTCAGTAGCACTATAGTTAGCTGCTAATGGAAATTTCTTTGGTACAATGAGATTAGAAATAATTATAGGTAGTACAAAATAATATAGTAAATATATATTCTCATGAGGAAGACTGTATCTGCTTGTTCTTGTTGTATATCTTAAATTACTGGAGCCAGAATTTTGTAGGGATGTGAATTAAAGGCTGCGATGGTCTTCCAAGTAAAATGTTTAATAATAAACTAGTCAATTTCTGACTTATGATTTTTTTCCTTAAATATTTTAATGACCATCTTGATTGATATTTAACATTGTAAAATGCGAATACTACCTTAATTAAACTGATAATATGAAGCAATCAATGTATTATATCATTATGTAAAGTGTTAGTATTATTGTTTTAAATGCCAGCAGAGTGAGATTAGTTAATACATAAAATGTATCTAAAAGTCTCCCCTTAGAGTGTTTATGGGGGGAAATGTTTGAAAGACACAGTCTAAAACTCAAGGAATGCCTGAAAATTTAGAGATAATCTAAAATAAAATCATTGTCATATTATTTACTGTTGCGTGAACAATTGCATGATGATCTGAAAAAATTGTAAATATGTAGTAGTAAAATATATAATGAAGATGGAAGTAAACTTTTGAAGTATGCCTTAATTGCCCCATTTTTGACCTGTGTAATGTTTTTCAAAGTATGTATTCAACAAAATTGTAGAAATATCATTAATGTGTAGGTTCTAGTTTAGGTTATCAGTTTATTGGGAATGCTTCAATCAACTTTTGAAAAGCTGCAGTGTAAAATGTACTGTGGTGTATTGAAAATTGTGAGGGTTTGTCTCTGCTGTATTTACTCACATAAGTTCCATCATGTATTGTGCTTCCAGTTTTGAAGATATTGTAATTTCTTGAAATTTGTGCCAAATAGTATTGCAGTCTTTGTGTTGAGATATTCATTTCTGCTTGAAGGATGATCATTATGTTATGCAAATAATGATAAATATTGGTATATCTTACTAAAAATTTGCCAAATTACTTGGTGTGTTTGATTTTAATCATTCTCGATTAATACACCAAAATAAAGAATGTTTTGTTGTTTGTTTTTCTAAGCATCTTGTCAGAAATGCAGATTTCAATTGTTTCCCCTAAATCTTCCTACAGTTAAAAGTATTCATTCACAACTGACTGCCAATACAGGCCCTTCCAGCTTCTTGAAAAGCAAACATTGAACACTTCCATTATTTATTTTCTAATTTATAAAATTCTTTGTTGTCATGAAGGGAATATTAAGTGGGTAAATATATTTAGTGTATTTTTTGTAGGTTATGTATGTGATGAAAGTGAGGCATATATTTGTACATAAAACATTTATACAAAATATAATGTCAAATTAAATTTTGAGTTTTATTCAAAGATTCATTTTATTGACCAGTTTCTCTTGCATCTCTCTCACTTCTTTCTTCCTACAATTAATGAATTTTATGCATAATACAGAAAAAAATAATGAAAAGTCATATAATAAAATTCACTTGTGATAGCAGTTGTTAAAAACATGTAAGTAATGTTGTCTTCTGTAGATAGCAAAATTCTTCATCTTCAGATGGTCAGAATGGAGGTATTTGTCCTTGTTTTTCTCATTCTCATTCTCATTCAAAAGAAATGGTGGTGGTTGAATTTGTAGAAGTGGCGGTGGCACTTGACTTTGTGGTGGTAGTTTTCACTGTTTTAGATTTTGTTTCCCATTTCCTGCATAGAGATAGATATTTGTTTTTCTGCCCCCTAGCTAGTCAGGCCTGGTCTTCTTTAAACTGTCTTCATTCTCTAATCCCAATTCCATTATTAACATATTGTCATCATCCAGACAAAAAGGAAAAAGTCAGAGCAGTCTGTGAATGGAGCTTCTTTCCTCAGGATATCAACGAGTGCCCCCATGGAATTAATGGCATACAGACAGAAGGGAGCTGCGCTGACTGCTCAACTTCAAATGCAGGACCGCAACACGTAGGTTTGAGGCATGCCCCCTCATAGCTATCCCATCTCTCTCACTTCTTTTCTTACACAAGTGCTCTGCTGCTTGCAGAGTACGGGACTTCTGGTCTGAATCGGGACCTGCTGATGTGCTGGCAAAGGTGCAGAGAAAGGAGATCACGTTATTTCGAGCAGCAGAGATGTTGAACGTCACCGTTACTACTCTGGCGCACTACCTGTCGACTTTGCAGCCTGGAGGTACTTCCTCAGGTGATGAAGCCATTGACGAGTCTCGAGAAGTAGAAGAATTCTTAGAGGGGAAAATACCTTCATCTACACCAAAGAAACTGGCTACGACTGCACTTGAAAATAATCCTGATATTACAATCGTCAAACAAGAGCCTAGTACCAATCATGACCAAGACGATGAGGATGATGATGATGATGTCATGTCATCATCTTCTGTTGCCACTAACAACAATGCAGAACACTTGGATAGTGATGGAGGTGAAAATGAACATGCCAATGGTATGGAAGATTTACTTGATGCAAAATAAATATAACCAGGTATGTACACATTGGCAGGTGCTATTTGCTAAAATTATGATTTCTAATTTTTTAATTTTGCAAATTTTCATCATTCAAATTCAGATTCCCTTCTGAGATAATGCTTCTTTCTCCCTAAATTGAGGCTAGAAAAATATAAGTTGCCTATAATTTTGTCCTAAGGGAGTTCATACATGCTTGGGATATTTGCCAGTATTACCTGCATAGGTTTGCATCTCTCGTGTTTAACTGAACACTGAAGGCACTCCCATACTCTCGGGATACTTTCCAGTTTTATGTGTACAGGTTTGTACATTACTTGCCTTTTTGAAGACCAAAGGAAGACAACCATCTCTTCAAGAATAAAGGTTTTCCAGCCAAAGGATGGTTGAGATCTTGAAATGAAAATTTTTTAATAGGCTACTCAGAAATATCATGAGTTTTTCATAACATTATCACATACAATTCTCCCAACTTTTCAGTTTTGTTATTGAAACCTATTCTATTATCTCTTATTATTGTTACTAGCTGTACATGTGGTTGCTGCATGACCATAATGCATTTAAGAGTGCTTGTAGTATGTAGAAAATATTCAGTGTATTCAGTAAAAAAGTGCTCAGTAAAGTATTCAGTAAAAAAGTGCTCATATTTATAATTTTGAAATTTTATTGAATTTATTAGGATAAGTAAACCATACAAAAAAATATAACTTAAAACCTTCAAAACTCATTCACAGGAACACATAAGATTGTAAGTCTACACAAAACGAGACATTTTGACTTGTGACCACTGTTAGTATCACTTATCTAATTTTTTTCTGATTTTATGGAAATATTTGCCATGAGATGAACAAATTGTTACTGCTTGGTCATAGCTCTAAAACAAATACTTCAAAACCGATTCACAGGAAAACAAATAGTTTCAAAGTTATTCTGATACAGAGATGCAATGTTACAAAGCAAAGTAATGCATAAAAAGGTCCGTTTTTGCTCTCTTACTACTTCTATCAAATCATTATTTTACAAAGCCATATCGTGTTTATTATTAGTAAGGCCAAGTGATTTGGCTTCATGAGACAGGCTTGGAGCAGATGAGCCAAAGAATTTGAACATGTAACAGGCTGCGAGTTCAAAACCCTTGTAAGATATGAATGTTTCAGTTTCATGTGTGGGAGGGGGGGGGACATTCCGAGTCCCTTGTGTGTTACACCTATTTGATAATTGTTCATACATCACTTCATTTGTTACATCATATCATAATCATCGCATTCACCAGGTGTCAGTATCAGTAGCTCTCTACAAGAAATCCACTTAACACATTGCCAGACTGCTGCATAACACATTGCCTGATAACCTTATAAACAGTTAAAATTTATGTGAAAATCTAAGTTCTGAGTAAACATTTTTTCTGCTGCATAATGGCTTCTATACATTGAGAGAAAATACTGGCTAAAAAAATAAAAATAATAATAATAATAATAATTAATAATAATAATGATAATAATAATAATAATAATAATAATAATGATAATTTTTGACAATGAAATTAATGCATTAGTTTACATTTGTACTGTATATAATTTTAAAAAGACTTAATATACCTGTAACAAATAATGCACTTCAGTTTCTGGATCAATGCCTCCAATTGTGATCAGGTTTTCATCCAATTTCCCTGATCCATTATGCAAATGCTGAGATGGCCTGTTGTTTTGCTTTGGAGAAAAACATAGCTTTTCTATGTCCACGTTTTGTTGAGCTCTACTTTTGCTAGTTGTGGTAGGAGTTGAGCTGGGGATTACTATTTTGTTAGCAATACTAAAAAATCACACCTGAAGTTTATTTTCCGATGCATATAATTTTCTCTAACTTGGGAGCGAAAAGGTCTAGTAAAGGTCTAGTTTTCAAACATTGCTAACCCTGCTTTGTTGGTTCTTTTATTCATCATTCAACTAATTATGGTTAAAAGGTGGGAAGAAAAAGATGGAGCTGAAGAATACTTGTGCAATTGTACTTCTCCCCCATATGTCACATTAAGTTTTTACTGTTCTTTGACGAAATAAATCAAATCCTATCAAATAATCTCTTGATAGAGAGATCTTATATATTATCTTCTTGAGAGAAACATTTAGGAGCAAACTACGTTTAATTGAATTGGATCTCATACCCAAAACAATGGTGCAAACTTTTTCCAGCTGCCAGCCAGTTATCCTTAATGGGACGCAAATTTGACTATAAACCAGACACAAACACACTTTGCAGGCTCCTCTGATCTTGGGGTAGCAGAAAGACAAGTGAGAGACAAGGGACAAACAACCATGCTTGAGGAGGGACTCAAACCTGTAACCCTTTGGAGGGACCAGGGAATACTGTGGGTAATACTGCAAATATATAAAGGTACAGGATCGAGATAGAACTATGCAATGTTAGGAGTGCATGAGAAGGTGCTCTTCACTACACCCCAGAGGAGCGGTATGTACCATGAGAGGCCCTGTTAATCCTTGAGGGACTGAAGAGTATAAGAAATTTAACTAGGCCAAGAAAATCTGTGCCATTCTCTCACACCACTAGTTAAAATTTGTTTTATTTTGCAAATTAACAAGTAGTTTTTTACAATTTTATTTCTTTAATTAAAAATATGAATTCCTCCTTGAAAGATAGCCACAATACTGCTTGGTGATACATAGTTGTACAAATCAAATTGAATTTTATTTAAGCTACCACCAGAATTCATCATTGTTCCGCCAGTTTTGATTTCTATTCACATATGGACTGAATGTAGAGGTGGTATAACCAAATATGAGATTGCTAGAAAATTTGAAAATCACTTACCGTTGTGTACCCAATTTTTAATTTAAAGAAAAGGATCTAGGCCCTACTAAAACTATTTTTTTTTTTTTCAGGGGCAAATTCAAAAGTTAATGAATTCCACAATTTTCATTCAAATTGTTTAATTTCCAGAAAGAGGGAAGTGGTCTCCACTTTCTAGAGGGTTAGGCAAACAAATGTATTCATATCCTTCATATCAGTCACGAAACAGAGTTTTTGATTTAAAAAATAAGAATTCTTATATTTGCTACAAACTTTACTTCACTAAAATACTATTAATCTATTACTAAGGCTTTGAATGTGGGGATAATTTCCTTGAAAATGAGACAAGTTACAATTGGAGTATATTTTCAAAAGTTATCATAGTATACCCATTTTTTATTTTAAAGTAAGGAAACTAGACCCTACTTTATTTTAAAAAAGAAGAGTGCATTTTATCTTTTTTTAGTTATAATTTATATAAGTCTGATCCTCTTGGTGGTGGATATTCTTGGTATTAAAAACATGCAGCCAAATGTAAGAAAATTTCCAGCAGCAATGAATTAATTATAAGAAGTGTAGGTGGAACATAACATACACAATGAAATTGTCATTTTCAGTTGTTTTTTTAATCTCTCTGAGAATCATTTAGTGATTTTTGTCCTTTGTTTCAACTTGGATAATTTGTAGGACCGCAACATAACGCACCCTTTCTGGAACTGTCTGTAATGGTTGTATAAAGCAGTATGTTATTAGAGTAGTGTAAATTATGAACGTAAACTCAAAGACAACCTAATACATTGTCAAAGTGTTCAAAAAAAATATTAGGAAATTATGAACTTCTAATATCTCACCATCTTGTGTAAAACTATCATCAAAGTACTTGAAACTCAAAAAACTTAAAAAACTTAAAAACTTCAAACTTAAAAAATTGACACCGAGTCAATTTTTTAATCTTTTAAAAACAACTTTATTAGAAAAAGTACCTGTTTTTGTATATGTTGCCATTATGTTTAGCAAATCTACTATTCATTTGAATAGCATTTATCAGAATTCTTTGCCATGCAAAGCTTGAATGCTTTTTGTCTTCAAAAATGTTTTACAGACCCCCATTAAAAACATATATTTCCAAATTTATCAATCATACAGAAAATTAGAATACAGTATAAAGAGAGCTTCTCATTTATTAACCTGAGGGTTTAGTTGTCTTTCTTGTAATATTTATGTTAGGGGTATTGTATTCTACCATAAAACAAACTCAATGAGGCTTTTGGAATTTCTTAGAGTCTAACAACCCTAGCAAGGTTGTCCATTTTATGACCTGATATTGAGGTTTCTGTCCTGATAGCAGTAAATTACATGACTTCATTATATTTCTCAAAATACATTATCATATAATGTATTTATCGAAGGAATCCTCAATAAATGTATACTTAACATTACATTGATAAAGTCTTATTTTAGTTGAAAAATACACACCTTCTTGGCTGTATTCGGACTAGGTGCAAACTCTTTCGATGCACAATGCATCTCAACCCAGTACTATGACTTTCTAATACACTGACATGGCCTTGCGCAATGCGTTTCTGGTTGAGGGGTTATGCTATTCAATGTGGAGCAGGGAGACGTGAATAGAAGCCATGTCCTACCCCTTTCCACGTTCAGAATCGAGAGAGGAAATTCCCCTAAGACCTATACTTGGGTTTATCTAACCTGGCCGATGACACTTCATCAGCTGTTATGGGATCATCCAATCGAGAGCTAAAACGTCATTGTGGCGACGTTTAAGCCCCCGATTGGATGAAACCGTAACAGCTGTTATCAGCCAGGTTACAGAAACCCAAGTACACGCCGTGAGAGACAAAGCTATCTTCAGGTCGAATACTACGCTGACAGCTGAAGCCCGTCTCCTTCAATGTCCGGCTGCCAGTACTAAATTGCAGGGATAGATAATTTAAAACGAGATGTATTCATTTCACTAAGAACATCTCGCGCCTGCCAATTGCATTAAATTCACAGGATTTTCGTTTTATAAAGACCCCCCCCCCTCTGCAGGATATGAAAAGCCGTTCCGTTTCCGCGTTGGTGAGGTTCCGTTTTATGCTGTGTAAAATGCCATTTAACTTCCCGAGTTGGATAAATTTTCCGGTTTAGGCAGGTTTCCGGCTTACACAGGTTCACGTTTAGGCAGATTTTCACTGCATCAGGTTCAACAATAAATTATTTGATACAGGGTGGCCAGCGAACCTGGAATCCTTGAAAACCGAAAAAAAAACTGGAATTGAAACAGCCTGGAAAAAAACGGGAATTTGATTTGAAAACCGGGATTTTTTCTTTATTTTCAGATTTTTTCCTAACATTTAGCACAAATTCACATACGGCATCGTATTCAGTAAAGTGCAGGATTCAACTCAGTACATGATAACGGCGAGTGTTAAAATCGAAGTCTGTATGGGAAGTATCACATGTTTGCTTGAGGATCGCGAAGTTCTTGACTCATGCATAACACCACTTCAAACACTGCCCCTTGTGTAGGTGCAACCTGGGTAGAGGTTGCCTGTGAGTTACAAGTGCATGGACGAGAAATTTGCGGAATAAACGACTCACTCGCTGAATTTCGGTTATTGTCGCGCCTCCTTTTTGATGGTATGGGCGGCACCACATTGCTATTTTTCTGATCGAAACGACCATGTTATCACGTCCATGATATTCGAAAGGAATTTTAACTTCTTTTGTAGAAGAGCGCAGTCAAAGCTATCTTTGCTTATAGTCTATGTGGAGATTAAGCGTGACAGGGAGCACGAAGAACGTGCGGTGATCTTCACGGGGTTGCGCGCCAGGAAATACGAGTAGAACCTATTTCCTTCGCTGCATTGTTCTTCAAGGCAGCGCAAGTAGTAATATGAAATTAAAGTTAAAATGTTGGTACAATTTATGGAACTCAATTTTTTCAATTTTTCTTTCATGTAAAGTATTAGAAATAATGCTAATATAATCCAAACCCAACCAAACGAAGCACCTGTGATGCATTTTTTTTTATATCCGTTTATTTTGATAGCCAGGAACAGTAGTCATTTCAAACTTTTACAAATGAAACATACCATAATTAGTTATCAAAATTTCTGGAAGTAATTTGTTATTTCGAAGTTAATTTTATGACCTTCCATCCATCTACTTTCTTTTATAAGAATAGCAATAGCTTCCAAAAACCACTCATTATGTTTACGAAGCCCAGGAAATTCGAAACGCGCGACTGTTTGATGTCAAATTACACAAAAAGCACTCATATTTTCGAAAAATTTATCATGAACTTATTTGAAGATCTGTTTTTGATGAACACATTTCATTAAGAAAAAAATTGTATCTTTACAATTAGTTATAAGAAGACCCAAAAAAAATTTAATTTTTTTCATTTTTCCAAAAAGCGAGCATATTAACCAACATGAGACCTGCACCATTCTCTTAAGCGTCCTTTACGCAATTTAAGATCAAAATGTAATCAAAAATAATTTTGCTGTTTAAAAAAAAAAGTTTAAAAAATGTCAATGTTTGACACAATGTTTCGCAAAAAATACTCAAATTTTCGAAAAATAGAACATGACATTATACTTTAAGATGTTTTTGATGAACACATTTCGCCAAGAAAAGGAGTGGTGCTAAAACAGCACGTACTTCCTCGCCATTAGATATGGAAATTAAGTAGTTTCAATGGCAGCTCATCTATTCGTTTTCACATTTAACACAAAGGACGCAATTTGAAATGGAATAACATAAATGTGATATAAATAATAATAATAAAATGAAATATGAAATAATATACAAATTGTAACTTACGTATCACACAATTGCGTCAATTGGGAACGGGCGACTGGAGGTTAGCAATCTTTATTTCATATTTATTTCAAATATGTTGTAAATAATTTCTAAAAGGTTACTTTGTAAACGTATAACAAAAGCTCCCTTGTTAAACACGAACAAAATATAAAATAATATACACATTCTAAGTTACGTAGCATCCAACTGCCTCTACACATTTCTAAAATATCACGAGACGCAGGATTTTCAGAGCGGCCGATTAAGTTTGACACCCATTTACTCAAAAAATTCTCATATTTTCGAAAAATTCAACATGGCTTTATTTAAAGATCTGTTTTTGATGAACACATTCCATTAAGAAAAAATTGTATCTTCATAATTGTAGTTGTAGGAAGACGCCGAAAACGTTTTGAAATTTTTCAATTTTCGAAAAATCAGAGTTTTCAACCAGCATGAAACCTGCGCCATTCCCTTAAACGTCCTTTAAGACTTCAACAACAAAATTTAATCAAAATCGATGGCGCTATTTTTTTAAAATTTTGAAAATGTCCGAGGAGCTTATTGTAAAAAAAAAAAAATTAAAATATCGGTTTCAAATTCAAGGGGCTGCTACATCAGCCAGATTGGGGGATATCTGCAACATTGGAGAAAATCGGCTGAACGGTTTAGCCTCAAGCGTTGTTCACAGTGTGGCCCTATAATAAGAGTTTTTCGGACTAAACATTCGACCGCCGCACGAAAATTCACCATTTTTCGTGCAGCTTTACATAACTTTCTCTTCTTAAGAAGTTCCTTCTTAAGCGCAACAAAGTAAAAATCTTCATAATTGTAAGTGTAGAAAAACGAAGAAAAAATTTAGAATTTTTCCAATTTTCAAAAATCAGAATTTTCAACTAACATGGCACCTGCACTCTTAAAAGTTGTATCTGCTGAATAAAAGTTATGCCGTTTTTGAGAAAAAAATTGTTTAAAAAAATTAAAAATTGCCTATATTTACACAAAATTACGCGAAAACTACTAAAATTTTCGAAAGATTGTACATCACCTGATTTCAAAATCAAGCTTTTGGAAATAGATTTTATTAAAGGAAAAATATCGTATCATAATTGTAATTGTAGGAAGACACCGAAAAAAATGATGATTTTTGCAATTTTCGAAAAAATCATGGTTTTCAACGAATATGAGATCTACACCATTCTCATAAACGGCCTTCACACTACCCAATAACAAAATTTAATGAAAAACGTTGGAGCCATTTCCTTGAAAATTTTGAAAATGTCCCAGGGGGTTAATGTAAAGTACCCCTTCCCCCCAAAAAATTAAAATATTGATTTCAAATGTAAGGATCATTCAATGCAATCGCCAGATCGATTAAGGAATATGAATTTTGAAGAATATCGGCTAAACGGTTTAGCCGCCAACGTTGTTCACTGGACAGACGTTTTGCCGTCAACAGAGTTTTCGGTAGTAAGGACCTACAAAACGTGGGTTTTACACCGCGTGTTAGATTTCCCCCCTAAATTTAGCAACTGGATTTATCCACTTTTTCCTTTACATGGCCCGGCAATAAGAGTTTTTCGACCGAAAATATTCTTTTTCCCGCGAAATTACATAACTTTCTGTTTAGCGCGTAAGCGGTAGAAGATAAGAATGTATTGTAATGTGCGAAAAAGAACCTGGAAAATTTATATTCTCAGACCTGAAAACGGAAAAAAAACCTAAAAAGCCAGATCGCTGGTCACCCTGTGATAATTACGATAAATAATATTCAAATTACCAACTTATTTTATCCAATGATTTTACTTCTGAACTTGAACTTTTTTTAAAAAAAGCACATAAACGTTAAGAACGTTTCAATTTCTGAAATATTCCCCATGAAAATTAGCATGCCAGTCTAGGTGACACCAACGCCGTAACCTAGGGAACAGCGAATCAGAAGCTTCGGTATTTGCACATTGTTGTCACCTAAAATTAGGGAACAAAAGTAATGTTACGAACAAACTTGTTACGAGTTTCTTAACATTCCATTCTTCTGTTTGTCTAGATAGTGTTAAAGAGCACGTGTCAACTACATTCGAATCTTATTCGTACTATAATAGGCAGCAATAAAATTACCACTGAAGAGTTCAGACAACCATAAAATTCTGAAAGAGGTTAAGATTTGCATATTTTTATGAAGTTCCGGTTTCGTCGTTTTTAGGATCATAACTCATTTTAATATTTTTGAATGTATTTGTGTGAATGTAAGGTTTTGAATGTTCACAATTCAAGCATTTGACCCAGAAATGATTGAAACGAATGTGTATTACGTTAATAAGTGAAGAATAAAACGGGTTAAAACCTAAGATTCCAGATGCAATTTTTATACCAGCACAAAAAGGTTAAAGAAAAACTGAGCCATATGGAGAAAATCTTGTTTACGCGTTTGTGGAGGAAAGGGAATGACGAAATTTGGTTAAAAATAACGCGGTGTGTGTGTGTGTGTGTGTGTGTGTGTGTGTGTGTGTGTGTGTGTGTCTCTCTCTCTCTGTCTCTCTCTCTCTCTCTCTCTCTGTCTCTCTCTCTCTATCTCTCTCTATCTATCTCTCTCTCTCTCTATCTATCTCTCTCTCTCTATCTCTCTCTCTCTATCTCTATCTATCTATCTATATATATATATATATATATATATATATAGATAGTCCCTGAAGAGGTTAAACTAGTGCTACAACAGGTCGTACTTTTTCGTGTTAGTAACTTACGTAATATAATACTGTAGTTTCTGCCAATAATATCTCGGCCATCACTCGTAAAACTCTTTACCTATCGTAGAATATTCTGTGCGTAAACTAATTCTTTTAAAGTTAACACCTCAACCCAAATTCATCATTGCATACAGTCAGAAATATCGTCCAATAAGGAGAAGTAATTCTGAAAATTTCAATCTGCCGTATGGCGGCGTTCCCAGTGTATTGCGATCTGATTTCTCGTGAAAGACTTGGCAAAAGAAGCGCGGGAAATTCGAATATGCAATTTCCAATGTTCGTTAACTCAATTTTTGGAGGAGAACAAAAAAGTCATGGACCCCCAAACTTGTATTTCCAACAAAATCTAGCGGTAGATTTTTTGCAGTAGCCTTCCCAAAACTATATACAAGAGAAAGTAACTAGTTGTACTACAACACATACTTTCTCGCTTTGGTTGTAACTTTTGGAATTTTCGAAAATTCAGTGTGTTCAACAAATGTTGGACCTGCACCGTTTGTGTAAGCATACCTGTCACAATCCAGGGGAAAAAATTAAAGACAAATTTGAAGCCGTTTTTTGAAAAAATTTTGTTTCTAAAATTGTCTTTCTTGTAAAATTATCAGAAAACTTACATTTTGAAGAAAAAAAGTACATGCTCATATGTAAAGATTTAATTTTGAAGAAATATTTCATAAGAGAGAAAATATCAATTTTCAATATTATAGTTGTTTCTGAAAAAATATTAACTTTTGCATTTGTGAAAATTCAGAGTTTAATGAAAATCAAACCAACTCAATTTTTACTTTGCTTTATCCGAGAAAAAAATTAAGCAAAAATTTGAAGCTGTTTTCCAGAAAATTTTGAAAATTCTTTTCGCCTCCATGTAAAATACCCTCCAAAAATAAAAATCCTGTTTCAAATTCAAGTTTCAACCAAATCAATCAGGAAATATTGATCAATTTTGGTGAAAATCCTGCCTATGACATAGCCTTTATATTTGTTCACAAGACTTTTGGATCATTTTGAAAATTTTGTCTACAGACTACACAAATTTATTCTCTCTCCCTTTCCTCCTCCCCCTCTCCTCCCTCTCCCCCTCTCCACCCTCCTCTCCCTCTTCCCTCTCTGTATGGAATAATAGACATTTTACAGAGAAAATTATGAATTCTAATGAAATCCATTTCGATATTTTCATGGAAATATGTGTTTTTTTGGATATCTAATACCAATTTTTGCTTTTCTTCAAACTATCATTCATCCATCTGCAAACAATACTAGTGCCTCAACCAATCACTAGGTTTTTCGAAAATGAAAATTCCTTGATAGTTCAAGGCCCCACGATTATGAAAATAATTCTCTAAATTTTGGGGATACAGTTAACCTTGAAGCTCATGTGACATTTAAATTTTTTTATCACAAATGTCTCCAAATGTTTTTCTTTTCTTTTCTTGTAAGAATATAGTAAACTTTGACAAAGATGAATTTTCCCTGAATTTTTGAAAATTGTAACATTGAAATTTTTTGATCCCTCTTGTTCAGCCATGTTATTGAAGATATTTTTGTCTTCAAATGAATTTGTTTTCCAAAATTAGTTTTTTAACATCACATTTAAAAAAAATTATAGTACTTGCGTGCTGTTGTGGGTGAAGAATGGGCAAAATTGTTTTTCTCACAAACAGCTCTTATGTGTTTGTACTGATAATGCTAAATGCTCTGAATAAACATGAGATAAATATCATCTTGATAAATATGAAAAGATGAGAAAAATTCTTTTGATTTCTCATAATTTACTCTGTAATTTTTTTGTCATACCTCTCTCATCATTAATATTTACATTATAGGCATTCTTTAAACATTACATTTGCGAATACAAGCACTTCAAATTATCTTTTAGGAAGTCCCTCAAAACTTTTCTGTGAAAATGAGGTAAAACTTACATTTTTCAGAAAAGCTCATATCTTTAAAACAGGCTCCAAATTTTTTTAATGAAAATTTGCATATAGAACTAGGTTATACTCTTCCATTACTTTCTGAAATTATTTTGAGAAGAATGAGCATTATGAGTTGATGAGCCCATTTACATTCCAGTTATGGAACTGAAAAATTAAGACAATGTGAAAAAATGTATGTGTTTTTGATAAAACATTGTTTCTTCACAATTATTATTGCAGGAAAGTAATCAAAATCAATTCGCTAACTGGTATATACTGTAATTATTATGCCCGGCATGTTTTAGTTAATTTTGAAAGAAATGTTTTTTACTGAGTGCGATGATGTTAGATGTTGATACTCAAATAACTTTGTTTGCATTGTTGCTGTGGAAATAAATTTCAAGATTCAATGCCATAAAGAACATTAAATGCTTTATAAGCATAAAAATGTCAGTTTTACTTTTATTAGTTTAATAAAATGATTATGGTTCATCACGAGTACAAATAGTTACAAATAGTACTATTAAGCGAGTTGGCCTTTTGAGAAAGAGAAAGAGCAGATGAGCCCAAGAATGAACACTAAGTCTGATTTTGGCCTAAAGCTGAGTCGTGATTTCAAAACCTACATAATGTATGAATGTTTTAATTTGTGTTCATGGTGTGTGGGGCATTCCAAGACCTTCATGTATTACATCTTAATCCTTCCATATTCTCTTGATCTGACAGGCAACTGAGTGTGACTGAGGAACATATAGAACAATGGGACATTAAAGCAACCATCAAGATGGGACCAAGGGTTACCATGGTCAAATAAGTAAAGGTACAATGTCAAGGTAGTTCTAAACAATGTTCATGGAGTGCAAAGGTGCTCTTCTTTGGGAATGTCCCCAGTGGAGCAGTAAGTACCTTGTAAGGTCCTTGGAAGAGTGAGGTAAAAGCAAAAAAACAGTTCAGACTGAAGAGAATAGGAAACTGGCTGGTTTGAGAAAGTCTTTATCATTCTGTAGCACCTTATAGTCTTTATCATTCTGTAGTTTCAGTATCTAGGACTCAAAACATGGATTCTGACTGCATAATGTGTTTAAGGAAATTATTTACTTCTAGGGAACCCAGCAATACTTTGCTATTGCAATGTATTACGCATCACACACTTCTGGTCACATGATTGTTGATCACATTTCACATAATGCTGTGCCAAAATTCTTATAGATGCAAGACTTTCTCGCAAGTATGGGTTTGTTCTATGTCCTGGTTTGGGCCTAGAAGTATCCTATTGTTAAAACATTATTCCTGAAATTTGGGCATGCCACTGTTTTGGGGGAAATTTGATTTAATTGTCCGAGATTAAGTAATAATTACGGCTGATATTTCACAATTGCAGGGACAGAATACTTCTATAGAGTGAAGACGTGCTTAATCCTTGACTGTGTGGTGGTTTGCGTGGAGTTCAGGGGAGCTTGAGTTGTCATAAAACGAATAAATCATCAACACCCCCAACATGTGCAATTAAATTCAAATCACTCTTCAAACTCTCCCATTCCCAATAAGAACGAAGTGTGAAAATTTCAGTGAAATTGGTCAAGTAGTTTTTGTATCAATGTGCAACACACATACGTACAATTCCCTTTTAATTTATATATAAATGTATACAAACAAGAATTTTCCACTTTTGAGGTATCAGGGCCTCACAAAATGAGATTTTCTGTTGAAAAATCAGAGTTTTTCACTGCAATATTGCATGACTTTCTGTATTAATTAAACAGTATGCGACAAAGTAAAAATAATTTTTTCAGTGATTACCATTTGAAATATTTAAAGCCAATGCAAATATTTAATTGAGTGTTGATTATTTATTTTCCTTTTTACAATTAATTTATGAATCAGAAAATGGCATAAATCATTGTAACGCAGGATCTTTTAAGGTTTCAACTTACAACTACCGTATAATGTCCAACAAATCTGCTTAATTCAGGAAAAATATATGAAGGATGTATTATGGAAAATGTATTAAGGGTACTCAAAATGAACCTATATCCTGAAGAAAAGGTGGACCACACATGATTCACTCATTAATATTTACCCAAGAAGTTGTGGCCTTGAATATTCATATTTCCCTGTAGGTGTAAAACTGGCAAGTATCCCAACTGAGTACGGGCCCCTCTGCTGAGAGGTTGCCAAAAAATTTTATATTAAAAAAGAGAAGAATTTCAATAAGATTTTAATGTAAACGATATCGTAATCTATTTGGTTCAATACCTTTGTCACTGATATGTTTTCAAACAGAAAATGTTGGTGATAGATCTATTCTTTCAGGCTAGCTCAGGTGAAGCAAATAGATCTTTAAAATTTTATTAATCTGCTTCAATCATTTAAAAGATATTTTTTTAAATTTTGTTTTTATTAGTTTTAATTTTTAGATAATTGAAGAATTTATAATTTTAAGCAATGATAAGTCAGGCCAATAATAAATTAATTGAAATACATTTACTTACTATTTTGTTTTGTGTAGGTGTAATTGACGTAGCTGCAGGTGGATATCTGCAGTTGAGGGAAGGCATGATGATACGATGCAGTCCTGAGTAAGGAGAAATCTCTTTTTTCTATATTATCCTGTACCAGACTTTAAAAAGTGGTGTTTTCTCAACATTGGGCAAACTTGCTCATCTCCACTATGTAACAACAGACACAACAGCATCGCTGCTTTGATGAAGTGCTTGTGATTTGGACTAAAGAATACATCTTTCCAAGAGGAAAAATGTGAAGAGCTCCTAATTACACAGGCCATGTTATGCAATGCAAAAGTTGTGCGTTCTGGCTGATTCAAAGCATTGGCTGTTGGTGATCTCTTAATCTCTAATGACACTAGGGGAAAGAAAGAGCTGCTGGGGCCAATGGCATTTGTATATCTGTGTACACTCATAAGAACCTTAGCAAATTTCAGTCCTTTGCCCTTGAACTCAAGGCTCCAAGCAGCTTGTTAGGCCTGCACAGAAGTCTCTTTAGTTGAACCAAAGCAACCTGAGGTGGTATTTTGCACGCAGTGCCTAGCCCCTTAGACTCTTTTTATTACTTTCGTAAAACTTTTTTTTTATTGTGTTGTCCTCTTTATTTTTTAAAATTATTCTGTGAAGGGTTATTGATCTCAAGAGTATTGTATTGAACTCAAGTAAATATTACGTTACTCGCGAGTCTTACATTCAAATCATGAGAGAACTCGGTTCGTGAGGCATAGTATTAATCTGTACTTCCCCTCAGGAGCTGTGTAAATATTTGGAGCTGATTTTTTTCTAGTTAATGCCAGCGTTCCTCTGTCATCTATGACTGGCTACTTTGTCGCTGCCTCGATATTTTGTTAAATCTTGGTCATGGAGTATAAGGAGTAAATTATAACATTGTACTATTCAATTTGTTAAGGTATATTTATGCTTTTATATATAAGAACTAATCATAAAAATTAGAAGAGTATAAAGATTTCTATGATGGTAGTGAGGGCATATTTAGATTATTTATAAGTATAAAGACTGTACAGGAAGGGGAGAAAGCCATAGCACTCTGATGTTGCCATTGTATTGAGAGATCAGCGGCTGAATTGGCCACTGGTAATACATTGCCAATTGTACATTCTACCCACATTCAATGCACTGGAGTGTCAATAGTAGTTGGGTGGTGTAGGCTTCTGTGTTCTGACTGCTGCCGCTGTAAATCAGAATTAATTAAAAGACATGAAAAGTGATAATTGTCTTATTGTAGATGTGAGGATGTGCTGATAAATTATGCACTGATTTTTTTTTAATAAGGTGAATAGTATGGTGCCATGCCTGGTGAAAGTAATTTCATCAATGTGACTGGAGCTGCCATCAAATTGTAGCTGTTTGTGTTTACTATACTTTTTGGAAAGTTTTACTCTAAAAAGTGGGCACTTGGCTTTGAGAGAATGCATGTTAAATGCCCATAGTATTTTAGTTATTGATTGCTAATGTCTGCTGTAAGTTGTTTAATTTTTTCATTAATATGGTCGCCTATGATTTATTTAGGTTTTTATACTAATAAGAATTTGCCGTAGTAACTAACTTTTTGTGCACTCTGGACACAAATGGGTTTTATTTGCTGACTGGCGTGAAGGATTAAGAAGCTTTCAATTTTTAACTTTGAACTTTCTGGTAGCAAATAACAATCATAGAAATAGTTATTGGTTTGTTTATATATGTATACATACTACAGTTGCACTATATTTTCATTTGATTTTTTTGAGGATGACATTTCACTTTTAGGTGTATGTTATCAAGATCAAGTGTGTATGGTTTTTCAATTAATATTTAGAACACCACATGTAATTTTTTTATGGATAGTTGGTTTTATTTTGCAAAATGACCTGAAGTTAATGACATAAGGTGCACTGTTTTCCAATCTATGCTACCTCATGGTATCTACTTTGATCATTTTAAAGAGTGTTTCATATTTCTCTAAAACTGCCTCATGTATAGAACATTGGTTTTTGTCATATAGTACTTCAACTTACATTTTATACATCTATTTTTGGAATTGGATTGGCAGGCATCTTGACTACATGCATTTCACCATGAAGATACTTTGACTTGTGGTGAATAGTATTGTATGTGATCTAGTGATAGTGCTCCACTTCTACTTTGGTGCTACTGAATTATAGATTTCTTTGGAGAATAATTGATGTTTTTATGAGAAGCCTACACTCCATCAGTTAATGAACCTTTATAATAAATTCTTTGCACTCCTTGCTAGAAAAATTAAAATTTATAGATACGAGAATTTAACAGTAAAGTTACAGTTGTGAATGTATAAACTGGTAGTGGTAAAATGAAATTCTCTCAGGAGAAGTAATTGCTGGATTTGGGGTTTGGAGATGTTTTGTGAAAGGCAGGGGAGTTAGTAATGAAATTATTACTTACTACTTAGAGAATGCTACTCGTAAGGATTTGTTTTAAACTCCTTTCAGATTGAAAGCATTTTCTAAGTAGTTCCTCCATAATTCAAAGAATACTGTCATCAATTGCATTATGAGAATGTTTCATACATTAGAAAGGCAAAGGAAAGAAGAGGAAATACGAGTCTCTATTGTATTGAATATAAATTAAGCTGAGGCATGGAATAATGTAAGAGTTGGCAAAATGTGGCCTCTAGCTGATAATCTGCTCTTGTTTTTAGAGCAAGGTACATCTAGGGCATTAACCATTTGACTTCCAGAGTGACTATATTTTTGTAGCACGTGTGAAGCTTGTGCTGGTTGTACTGCTGAGGATGACAATTAGGTTTGAAAATGTATACTGCTTTTGACTTGTGCTGTAGAATGCAGCCTAGTTTTAGAAGTTGTGTGTTGAATGTTAAACGAGACAGTCAGAGCTAGAAAACGCTTGATGAGAGAATTTCTGTAAAGGCAGCAGGACACTATTGAAATGTGCACTGCAAGGAGTGGTGGTTGGATCCCATAGTCGGGATGTAGGCACACATGCCGCAGACTGGTGTGTGTCTCTTTGCAGATGATACCAGTACTTCAGTTCCTTTAAACAGTTTGCCTTAGAAAGTGTATATACTATGTACTTCACAAGTGACAATTTTTGCCTTTCCACTTTCAACTATATGTGCATATTATCTGATGTAGCACATAGCTGTAACTGTGTGAATGAAGGAAGCTGTTGTATCGTTTCTGGTTCTGATCAGTCTCTGGTATGAGGTAATGGCTTTAGAGTGAGTCCAAATGTATAGGATTTCTCATACTTGTCGCTGCTACTCTTGTTGCTATTGCTATTTCTTGAGTTGTATATTCATATTATACAATTACATTTAATTTACAATGATAAGACTATAAAATACCAAATATATTATTGAAGCATTAAGTTATATTTTGTATACTGTATAGGTCGCATGACATATCATAAGACAAGTAGTAATTAAGTTTGGGAACAACTGCTAAACATGTGGGGAAGAGGTTCTTGATATTTGGAGTCCATTTAAAATGGAAGCCATTGTTATTCTGTATGCAAGTTCCTCTGCTACATTTTAGAGGCATGATGCAAATGTTGGTATATATATTGCTGCAATGAAATTGCTACATTTACATTGGAAGAGAAGGAATATTGTTGAATGCAGTTAATTTTGTATTATTGAAACCAAATTAATTTGATGTTTGAAGTGAATGAATGTGTCTTGTAAGGAATGTTATAGTTTTGATCTGCTATTTATGGAGTATTCCTCCATGTACATGTTTATTATGTTTCAGAAGGACTGAGTGCTTGATATATAAACATTATAATGTATAAGAAATATCGACTATTGTATTAGGTGATAGCTTTGGGGTTTTGGCTATTGCATTATTTTGATAAAAGTGTAGCCTGCTGGGCCCTGAAAACGATGAAAATAAATATTAGTAAACTTGTATCTTATTGCATCTTTTAACCCTTCTTTGCAAAAACTACAGTTTCACAATATTTAATTTGTTCTAAACATACTAGCTATGTATGTCCTGTGCGAAGGACAGCTGACATGAAACTTCCGACAGCATGTAAAGGATTATGCTGAGTGAGAGTTTTTAGGATAAGTTAGTAAAAAGGAATTTTGATGTTTTTGGGAACAGTGATAATCTAAGGTACCTAATAAAAAACTCATAAACATGTTATTCTTCAAAATGGAATAGTGATATGTGAATTCTTCTATTGTAAGAAAAATTTCTCTCATGAATAACAAACAATAAACTTCCGCAAAACAGATGTAGGATAGAAAGAAATTTTTAAAATCAAGACATAGTTACATGTTATTTAAACTTCCCAGCACCTTAATTAATACATCAGTAAGAATAATATGCATATATTGAGTTATTATAATGGAATAATGACATTTTGAATGTAATAGAAGAGTGATGTTGCTTTGCATTTAGAAGAATTGAAACATAAAATTAAGGAGAGGATTGTAATGATTATTTTTCCATTCTACTAAAAATATTCTTCAGGAATAGTACTGTGGCCTCACGACAGCTTTCATCTTGTTTATAAAATGAATGTAGATAGCAAAATGTTCCTTACAACTCTCAGTACAGAGAAACTAGTGCACAATTGTTGAAGTTGCGTGTTAACATTTAAACATATCGATTTATGTAAATTCATACTGAATATTAAGATGAAATAATAATGTGTTAAATTAACGTACAATTCCCTTGGTAAATACTGTAGCTCTCTATAACGCAAAGTCAATTAGTAATTTGAGATTTAATTTTGTAATGAAATTTGTAGAATAATTTTTTCAATTTTAGAAAGTGATTATCATTCACTGTATTTCTAAATCTGTATTTGGCAAAGCAAAATTTAAAACCCTAAACTTATTTTCCAAAATTAATATTGAACTTTATTAAGTTAACTTTCATGGTGACTGTTTTGTGGATAATGCAGGGAAATTGAAATGCCAAAATTTTACAGGAAAAATGCCAGGAAACAGCTAGTCATGTCAAAAAATGTGCATTTAATGCTATCCTGAAGCTTGACAGAAGGAAAGAAAGATATATTAATGTGATGCAGTGAATAATAGTAAGGTAAAGTGGCAGTCCTTTAAAATGCTGTTTAGTGTCAGCAAAATTATGTGAAGTCTCTTTGGAAACAAACTGCAACAAAACCACTTTTGAGAAGGTGGTAATGAAAGAGTAATTGTTTTGCAAATTTTGTTTCCGATTGGTTTGAATGGTCCAAATTCTGTCATGTAATTTGCTGAAATTGTATAAGTGGAATAGTCTTGTAACAAGTAATGAAATATCTTTCTCATTATTTTTAGCAAAACATTTGATAAAGACATGTTTTGTTATGACATTCATATTCATATTCTAATATCACTTTACCAATTTCCTGTGTAATATGCTCAAAGCAGGCTCAGTGCATATGCTCAAAGAGGGTTCATTATGTAATGATTGTGAAAAACACCTTTTTTAGCACAATGCTCAGAAATAAAATTATTATGTTATATTCATTTAATTTAAAGCAGTTTTTTTAGAAAGGTTTCAAGCCTAACTCGAGAACCGCAGATCACCAAATGGTAAGAAAGATCTGGTTGGGTAAGACTATAAATGTGCTCCTAAACAAAATAAAGTAAATGCTTAGCACAATGATTTTAATGTACAAAAAAATTTGTTTCAATGAATTTTAGCACCAGAACTCCATCTACTTAAACTGACACTACATAACAAAAAGTGATTTTACCATTTAATTTTCTAAAGCCTTTATATTTGGCATGTTTTTGATTAGGCATTATTTGCAGTTTAAAAATATTTTTACATAATTTTTGGAAAAAATTATTTCCAAATTTGATGATTGATCCAAATTCATTTGCTAATAAAAGTATTCTGTTGCCATATCTGTGTAGAAATTTTTCCATTAGTAAAAAATAGTGGTGACTTACGCCAAAAAAAAGCCTGATTACTATCTCAAATCATATTTTATAAACTAAATGGGTGTTTATTATGTAAAAATATTTTATCATTTAGAATATTTATTTTTATTGATAATACAGTTGAAGTGTCAAAATTGAAAAATGATTCAGTAGCATTGATGAGACAAGAAGAGTTGCTAATATAAAGAGTGTAGAGGCACCCTGGAAAACAAACTCGCTTGTGAGGCACCATATACTATCCTCCAAGAAATCATTCCAAGTAATCTGACTTGTGTGTGGAGTACCTATGGAATGCTCTGATTTCGTTATCTAAGTGATATTGCAAGAATATTATTTAATATACAATTTATACAATCAGGGCAATGTAAATTGCAATGGATTCCAACTAGGAATTTAATGTTTGCTAGTGTCTGGTGCATCCTAATACTCTCTTTTACTTTCCATCTTTCGATCTTCACGAATTCAATTTCTCTAATCGTTGGTGTGAGAAGTGTCTATTGTTCACAAAGTTGAAGTTCAACACTAGTTAAAGTACAAAAGATGTAGCATCACACATGAAAACTTGTAAATTATCAGTTTGATAATATAATTTTTGTGTGGACGACTGTGTATGTGGCATCACTCTAGTGTATTGGTTTCTGTGGTTGCTTAAAACCCTCTTCTCTGAGCGCATTCCTGTCCCA
Organism: Teleogryllus occipitalis; assembly: GCA_011170035.1. Lineage (NCBI taxonomy): Eukaryota > Metazoa > Arthropoda > Insecta > Orthoptera > Gryllidae > Teleogryllus > Teleogryllus occipitalis. The sequence goes on along the minus strand of BLKR01015854.1, from coordinate 12,951 downwards.
GCATTGCAATTGGATCTGATAGTATCATTGTTCACATTTTTTCTTCCAATGTGGTGTTGGAAAGCAGTTGATATTTCATAATATTATTTTTACAACATCCCTCTCCCTCCCCCCTCCCACAGTTAATAAAATATGATTGGGTAATAATCGGTCATCTTTTTGACTTAAGCCACCACTAATTAATAAAATTCAATAAATTTTAAAAATTTAAAATACATTTTCTATTTACAGAAACTATTTCATAGATTCAAAGGCCTAAGAAATATTCCTCGTAAATAAGTTTTAAAAAAAATTGGAATTACAATTTTTCAACAAAGTATTGCAAAGAAGAAAATTTATTTTTAAACAGAGTAATTTTTATTTTATAAATTTCAAAGTATAAAGTCATTGAAAATTTAAATCAAGAGGAGGAAAATCTGTGGTGTAGAAGTGCTGGGGAGGATTTTGAAATAGTTGAAAAACTATTTCTTTCACTCATACGTACTGGAATCATTGTTCAATATGTTTTACTTCATTTCATTTGGAGGCACTTTTAACAATCTTACGTGGCTCTGTAGCTGCATTAAGGCTGAGAAATCTGGAAACAGCTGAGAAAACAGATACAGATGACCAGAAGTCATCTGCCTGTCTTTAATTCTGCAATTTATAGTTCCATTCTGCATCTACAATTTCTTTTTATTATTTGTGGAAGCTCATGAGAATTATTTATGATTATAAAAATGAGTGGGTCTGTTCTTACAATACAATCTGAACACAATCTTTATGAAAAAATCTAGTTCCTTGAAAACTAATTTTTAGTATTTGAAGAGACTTGTTTCCAAAAATCTTCAAATATCTAGAAAAAGAGCTGAGAATACTTCTGGAATATCAGAATTCCAAATGAATGATCTATCTTTACAAAAGTTTGTTTTGTTAATCTAAATTTTCAAGCATCTGCTAAAGAACTTCTAGGATAATGTGTGTGGGGTGTTGCTTTTCTTTCATTTTGTCCGAACTTCTGAACCTGCAAATAAGTGTTACCTTGTTAATTAGATTAGAAAATATACATTAACAAAATAAAGATATTTAATTTTAAGTTAAGAATAAAGGTTTTTAATAGAATTTATAGGAAATTTTCTGAAATTTAAATATTGAAACAGCGACAGATGAGGCAATTTGGGCAGTTAATTCATGAATAATTCTCATCAGAATTCATGGAAAAAATGGAGCGTTATCTCTTTAGTGTTCTGTGGCTTTAGCACATCAAGCTCTTGCACATAGTGTTGTGTGCTTCTTATTTTTTAATTGCAATCTTTGTTTATTTTCTTTAAGTGAGGAAACTCGTAGATAGATGAGGGAAAGAGATTATTTAAACTATTTTAGAATGACGACCTTCGACATTTTTTCTTCATAAATACATTATTTTTAAAGTTAAGTTGCAAATTAATCTTAATTGCATCTGGGCATCTATGTATTAAGTGTACATGAAATATAAAACTAAAGGGAAAAGGCCATGATTCAAAAACATGGACAAAAACAGAATGATTTCTATGTGGTTTATTGTAATGATTTGATGTATAAAATTCCACAAAAAGCATAAATGTGAGTGAGGGCATTTTATTTTTCTTTTGTTATAATTTTTTTAAATTATATTAGTTAGAAAGTGAGTGAAGTATACCTGATGTGTGGGGGTGGGGATTGGGGAAGGCAGCGAAAGGTCAGTCAAGGCCGAGTGGGATGGGGTTGCACTAGAATAGATCAAGTCGCCAATAGCAGTCCCCACCCATGAAGTTCTAATGAAGTACCGTAGCTACTTAGTCGCTGGCTGAGTTTGGCTGGCGCACGGTGTGGTTGTAATTTTGGCGTACAGAAAATGAGACAGAACCCCTCGAATGTCTCACGGACAGCTTATTAGTATTCAGTGGTGGGATCCTCGGTTCGATTCCCGGTCGAGGCAAATGTAGATGTGGTCGAGGCAAAAATAGTGCTGTAGCTTTCCAATAAAATTGTCTCAGTTTCTGTAGCTGTGTGACGAAGAATAAATAGCTCAGGCAGGCGGAGTTTACTAGATACGTCGAGGAAATATGTCATGCCACATGTCCGTTACCCGCAAGTGTGGAAATAAAACTAGGCCCAGGGATGGAGCAACACCGCCTAGCTATATGTTTAGGTGTTGCATGGAGACCCCGTTAGCTAGCCGGGATAATCGACCCAAATGGCCAATACAGAGAACATATCATTAAATCAATTTTCTAGTTATATGTTTACATTTACATGTTTACATCAGTATCAAATGTGATATTATCTAAATTAAAACACAGAGAATATCAAGCATAATGATAAGGACCAGTTTTATTTATTTCGTAAACAAATGAGTCGCGAAAATTGTTCATAATCCAAATTAACTTGCATTGTCATTATGCAAGATTTCAAGATTTATAATTGGTTGTGAAGGTTTATTAAAGATAGTTTACTGCTTTTTTATTCCATTATATGTCCGAAATGTTTGGTACTATTACTACTTTTCGTTTCTTCAAAATCGTGACAATTTTTAAATGTTCCAACGTTCAGCTCTGTTCGCAAGTTACTGGTATGGTACGTTTTCAAATGAATGGTCGGTTTCTCGGGCTTTCAAATACTATACGTATCTGGAATCTCCGGGTGCTCTATCAGTGTTATAGAGAAATTGCGCCTCATCATTTCTGGTAACTGCCTGAAACGGTATCTCGAACGAGCCAGTTATGTTCATGTATTTTCTTTCTTTTGTGTGGGACTACACATTTTTATTTTCGGCGTATAATTATGGTAAGTCAAAACGTGGAAGTCATATTGTAATTGTTGTACTCCGTACTTACAGTTTTTCAATTACAATGTCATGTCATGTTTTATAATTTCAGAATATTTTATCCGCATATTTTATTTGATGCAAAGGAGCACAGTTTTTAATATATTTCAGTCCCTGTGTATTTGAAATGCTACATATCACTAATATTTTTCTGTTTAGTGTCAATGCCATTTTAGGATATTTGTTAGTCGACTAAGTTTCATATTTCATGATCATGGAAGAGTTATCTTTTAGATGCCATCCGTAGAATTGTATGTGACGTACTATGAAGAAAAGTGCATTCTGCACATTTCTTGTGGTTCTTGCAGGTGAACCCTCTGGGATCCCTAATTCCTTAACGCATATACATTTTAAGTTCAATTACGAATACAGGTATACTATAAAACGTTTGGCGAATTGACATTTGATCAGCTGTGTCGCGGCTATCCAAACGGAACTTCAGTATCGAACTAATGGTGCTACCATGGTGGAAATAACACCATGGGTGTTATTTCCACCATGGGTGCTACAACAACGCGTATTTTCTCGAAATTGTTAGTGATTATGTAATATTATAACATGACAATTTCTCTCTTACACTTCAACTACCATTTGAAAAATTCTTAAACAAACGAAGTGTGAAAAATAGAGGAGACCGTTGTACCTACGAATACAATTTCCATTTTAATTTTTTATGACTGCCAGAACCAATTTTTTCGTCGCCTTCTGTTGTTTAGACTCACAAAAATGTAAATTTCTAATAGCGCGAAAGTATATTTAGGGTGAACAAAACTTGAAACCCTAAAGTCATTTCTGTGTTCATCGGTACAACCATAGAGTAAAGAATTACGAGTATATCTCTTGAGTCTATGGTACAACCCAACCTAAGAATAGGTATCGTACCTACGAACAGCCTCATGAGTACCCACCTACAACGGTTGGATTACATGAAGATAAAGAAAACCAGCCATATTTCATTCAAGTTTTTTTTATTTCAAACAGTGAATAGATAAACTTTTTAAAAATTAAACGCAGTCATAAATTACGAATAGGTATTTTAGATTGTACGTATTTCAAGTAAACTTTGAAAACTTAATTGTTCTAAAATTTAGGACTCCTCATTTAAGAGATAAGTTGTTGTTTTTTTTTTCCTTTTAAAAAGCTCTTATTAGTCTCAAAACATGTGTTAGTATTCATCACAAATTTAAAATCACATCCAAAACATTTCCATACATGACTAAAGCAAACAATAAAAAAACATAAATTCAGGGAGTTTATGCTATGTAGTTTCTACTCTAAGATAAAAGACGAAAAGTACCCAAGAAATGTGAGCAAGTTTCTGCCTGTTAAGCCCACAGCAGTTGGTTAAGGTAATTTGAATAAAATGTTAGTATCGACTTCACATTCACCGGTGCCATCATAGGCAAATTTCAGGTTGTCACCTGCAGCAACTTTCTTAAGATATTTTATATTGAAGCATATAGCATCAACTTCTGCTGGTATTGCAGCCGCAAATGCTTGGTCAATCTTTTCCCTAGTATTTTATTAAAAGCAGTCTCCAACGTAAAAAATTGCATCTTCAAGTCGAGTTGCGAGATCTTCTGCTTCTATTTCTTCTTCCTTTAGTAAATTAAAGATATCGTCACTGGATGAATGGAGTGAGAAATCATCGTCCGATTTTTCAGAGAATGGTTTCACCTTTTGGTCCTTTTCGGTTTTTTGACTGGCTTGAGTTGCTTTTTTGCTTGAAGGTTTATGTTGAAATGTCTTCTATTCCATCTTCTTTATTTTGTAAGCAGTTTCCAATTCATTTTTTTTGTTTTCGGGAGTATCCGCCAGAATTCGTGATGTCTGTTTTTTCCGCTCTCGGCCATCAGTTTTGCGGAGAGGTGCCTTAGGAAAAGCCCTCAGCATTTCAGGTGAAGATAAAAGCACTAAACCTGTTCGTAGGTACAACGGTACGTCATTTTGGTGACAGTTGGAACTTCTGCTCTATGGATGCGTTGGTTTAAAAATAAGAAATGAAACACCTAATTTATACCAAACTTAAGTGAGCATGACTTTCATGCATCACATTCACTACAAACATGAGAAAAATATGTTTAGGAATGATTCTCGTACGTAGGTACACCCAAAAAAATGTAAAAATGGAATTGTGATTTACCGTTTTGAAGGATTCGCCTGAGACACGTGCGCCTGACTGTTGTCAAGCCACGCGCTCCTGGCCTCTAATCCGATACTTGCCGAGTTTACCCGAGATTTCACGAGCCGTGTTCGTAGGTATACACCTGTTCGTAGGTATTATGCACGCACGTTTTCTTGAGCCCCGGAATACCTACCCCCACTCTTTTGCCAACATTAGTTGAATTACGAATAAATGATACCAACGAGCGTGGTAGACAAAATCGGACAACCAGAAAAGTTTGCTCTCATGTAATTAAAACTATTTTGCATTGAAAAACGAACTATACATGATATAAGATTCCTTTTGTAAAAATAACCAAACTCTCCACTCCTCTTGCAACAAGCGAAGCGAGGGTTCAAGAAAACGTGCGCGGGTAATACAACCGTCCCCCCTATGTATATTTTTTAATTCAAACGTTTTTACGAAAACATTTTCTGACAATGAATTCAGTGTATTCACGTTGTACATAAATGTACCAACGATGCGCGATTTTAGCCGTAAATAAAATGATTAGTTTACATTTACGCGAACGAACGATGGCCGTCATTTTCGCCTTCTGTTAACAATGCAGCTTCACAACAATGGGTTGCAACAAGCAAGAATGACCACTACTTCATATGGGGTACACATTTTGCAAATTAGCGTTCGTGATACCTACAGCAAGAAAATGAAAATGGATAAGTAATATATAATAATGAAATATATTGTTATATATTCATCAAAACTACTCGGTTCTTACTCTCATTGCACTTCATCTCCACATCATATTATTGCAAAGGGAAAGCATCTATTCGTTTTCACATTTAGTTCAATTAAAGGACGCAATTTAAAATAGGTGTTAAATAATTTCTGAAATATTAATTTGTAAACTTATAACCAAAGCTTGAATGTAAGAAACGAACAGAGAAATATGAAATAATATGCAAAATCAAGCTTTTGAAATATCGGAGAGACTTAAACTCTTTTCCATTGTGGAGAATTTCGGCGAAAAAATTTCCATAGTTTTTGAGAAAATGTGATTCAAACATTTCAGAAAATTCACCATTTCACTTCAATTATACTTAACGATTATGAAGATCTTACGGACATTAAAAAAACATCATTAGAGATACTTCGAAGCTCATGTGTTAAGAAACGAATTGAACAATGAAATAATTTGTAATGTAACTTTTTAACGACGGGAGAGACAAGTAAAAAAACTGCATTTCTTTAATTTTTGAAAAAACAGCAACAACAACAACAACAACAACAACAACAAAAGAATAGAGTAACATGGCGTTTATGTCATGGTATAGGGTACATTTAGCACCACCCTTACAAAAAAATTTAAAGAAAAAATTTGGAGCCGTTTTTGAGAAAATCTTGTTTTTGTTATTTTTTAATATTGCAACAATTGCGCGCAATATTGCATGAAAACTACTAAATTTAAAGAAATGTGTATGACCTTAATGAAAGAACTACTTAGGGACAACAAATTTCATTTGAAGGAAAAATCTCTATCTTCAATTTTATAGTTGTAGGAAGACGCCGAAAAAAATTCAAACTGTTGCAATTCGAAAATTCAGAGTTAACCGTGAAAATGGGATCTATGTCGCCGTTATAACTGTATTTTATTTTATTCTTATAAGAAATTTAAAATAAAAAATTGGAGCCGTTTTTGAGATAATTTTGAAAATGTTCGGGGGGCTTCATGTAAAGTACCCCCAAATTTTAAAGAATGTTTTCAAAATCTCAAAGCTTCATCTAGAGCCAGATCGACAGGGGTTTCTTCAGTTTGGAAAAGATCGTACGTATGATTTAGGCGCTAGTAGTGTTCACGGACAGACGTTTTGTTTCCAATTGTTTTTTCGGCATCAAGGACCCTCACAAGAGGAATTGTGACTACATCACGTGTTAGAGGATTTCTCTCTCTTAATTTAGTAACTGGTTTTATGCACTTTTTCGTTGCCAGAGCCCGGTAATGAATTTTTTTCCGGCGAAAATACGGCGTTTTTTTCGCGCGGCATTACATAATTTTCTCTACACTACGTGCTCCGTATATACGTACATATAGGAGAAAGTAAAAAATTACCTTTATTTCACGCAAAATTACACGAAAAGTACCCAAATTTTCGAAAAATTGTAAGTGACTTTATTTCCAAATCTATTTTTGAAGAACAGATTTCAATAAGGAAAAAATCGACATTTATTATTTTAGTTGTAGGAAGACGCCGAAAAAATTTGAATTTTCGCAATTTTCGAAAAATCAGGGTTTTCAACGAAAATGACCCGCACCATTCTCGAAACGTCCTTCACTTTATCCAGAAACGAAGTTTAATGAAAACCGTTGGAGACATTTTTGAAAATTTTGAAAATGGCCAAGGGGCTTCATGTAAAGAACACTCCAAAATTGAAATATCGGTTTCAAATTCAAGGGGCTGCGGTATCAGCCAGATCGATTGGGGAATATCAAGTTTGAAGAAAATCGGCTGAACAGCTTAGCCGCCAGCGTTGTTCACATGCGGACGGACAGACGTTTTGTCGTCATTCGATTTTTCAGTATCAAGGATCCACAAATCATGGATTCTGGCCACACCACGTGTTAGAGGATTTTTTTCTAAATTTAGCAACTGGATTTATCTACCTTTCGTTAGCAGAGTCCGGCAATAAGAGTTTTTCTGTCGAAAATTCGCTGCTTTTTCCTTCAGCATTACATAACTTTCTCTTCTTAAGAAGTCAATTCGCCGTACGTTTTAATGGGATAGTAGCACCGAGCGTTTGTGTCAAGAATTGATAAGAAATATATTCTCTTGTAATAAAATCTATTTGCAAATGTAAATTAGCAATTGATTTTGGTTATTATCTTTTACGTATCGTACCCTTCGTCAAGAAACTTTATGCCGCAAGAATAAGAACGATTATTTGAATAACTATGATTCCCACTGTGAAAACGTTCACAGATGGCGTGAAACTACATTTATGCCCTGAAGCAAAATAAGGGCCCATCCCAGTATTTGCTCAAAGGATCAGGTAAAGTAGATGAGAGACCTGTACGAAAGATGGTACTTATTGACCGAAAAGCTACGGCGCAGCACTTGTTACAGATATGTAGTCTTATATAGAATTTATAGAATTATACAGTACAAATGGTAACTAATACGTTAAGTATCATTGTTGAAATTAATACTATTTTTCCTTTTTGATGCGTAGTAGAGTTGCTAATTATATAGAATCAGTTAGGCTGCAGAAGAGACTACACTTAAATTTGTCAGGGGGGCCAGCGAACCTGGAATCCTTGACCCGAAAAAAACAACAACAGGAATTTGAAAAAAACCTGGAAGAATCGGGAGAAAACCGGGAATTTGTGTTGAAAACCGGTATTTTTTGTTATTTTCAGATTTCTCCCCAAGATTTAGCCAAATTGACATACGGCATCGTATTCGGTAAAGTGTTTAATTCAACTCTGTACATGATAATGGGGAGTGAAAACCAAAATGTGTATGAGAAGGGCTACGTGTATGCTTGAGGAGTGTGTCCTTGACTCGCGCATCGCACTTCCTCAAACACTGCCGCGTGCGTAGGTGCAACATAGAGTATTCTGCGGATGTCAAAATTCCATTGCAATCGCCGACCACAAGATGAAAATGCCTTATTGCTATTTGAAGGGTATTGCAGACGCAGTTCTGTTTCTATTAAAATCTTCAGGGACACTGCCTTCGACATTCTAGATCAGATTACTTCCAGAACTCATATTTTGTTTGTTTGTTTTTTTGAGAAATTTCTTGATGTGGACTCTTGTTTATTTAAAAGTATTCAAAAACTAAGCATCAAAAGTAACTCCCTTGTTAACATTTCGTCACTCGCGCGGCCATTCGTAGTACGAGTAGGCCTACTCGCGCGCTGGACTCTGTCCAACATACCCATTATGTAGTTTTCTTTCTTTATGAACATCGGTAATATACTTTTCTTATTTATCTACGTTTTCATTTTAATTTAATACACTGTGAAAGAAAACATATAATTGTAAACTATGTTTGTTGCCCTTATTAAGAAATATCCGCACGCTTGTTTTTGAGCCCTCATTTCGCTAGATGCGAGGGTAGTGGGGGAAGGTTATTTTGATGACATGACTCCAATACTAAATATAAAGCACCTTTTCCGATGCAGAATAATTTCTATTGTATGCGAGCGAACATTTTTGGTTATCAAATTTTGTTAAGAATGTTCGTTGTTATCACTTGTTCATCATTAAGCTAATGTTAGTAAAGAAGTGATGGCAAGTATTCCAGGGCTCAAGGAAACGAGTTTAACGAGATGTCGAAGTCGTCGATGGCAGGGCGTATCGGACGGTCAAAATTTAAAGAATATTTTGATAATCGTCAAGTGGAACGATCTTGGTGAAACATGACTATAACGTTAAATGTCCGTTTTGTGAGCATTTGAAAAATCAATTAAGATTTTTTCTCGTATTGTTGTCACATATTATAAAGTTAATGATTTCAATTAACAAAAAGAGAAATTGCTTGAACGGTCATTGTCTTAATATTCATTGTATTCATTAGAGATCACAGCTAGACCGCTATAACTTTGGATACATTGAATCATTGGATATAGTCCTATTCTAATTATGCAAGCAAGACTGGTCGGAATGTTCCAAAACATTTAAACATTTTAATCTATATAAATAACTAGAAGTGCTACAGAATGTGAGAAACACTGAATTTCTCGTAGTAAACTTTTCTAATTTCCTTTTTGTGGACTGGAACTGTACAGTCTTGCCCCTCCTTGCCTGCTACCATCTATCGCCGCCCAAATTACATTTTTTTGAAATTTTCACTTTTCGATTTCCATGTAGTGGAACCCAAATATTAATTTAATAATATTAAAGAATGCTCAAACATCCTAAATAGCAATTTTCATTGAAAAACTTGGAGCCGTTTTTAAGAAAATGGTATTCAGCGTTACTGTAAATGCGAAATTTGACGCTCTTTTTCACAATAATCTATTACATTTTCGAAAAACTTCATTTGAAGCCCTTCCACACACAAATTCAATAATGTATACAAATCCATTGAAATGTGCGTTTTAACTACGTGAGAGATATTAAAAAAAAATTACATTTGTAATTTTTTTTAAAAAACAAAAGAGTACACCAAAATGACTTTACGTCACATTAAATAGTTTCATTACCACTATCTCTTGCAAAAGTTTGAAGAAAAAATTTGCAGCCATTTTTGAGAAAATGGCGTTTGAGCGTTTCTGAAGATGCGGGATTTTGAGTTCATTTTTACAGAATACTGTTGTGTTTTTAAGAAACTTTATTTGAAATTATTTAAAGCATATGCTCATAAATCTAATACTGAGGAGAAATCGCCTCTAAAGTAAGTATTACCGACGTGGGAGACAAGTCAAAAAAGTACATTTTTGTAATTTTTGAAAAAACAAAAGAATTGACCAATATGGCGTTTGTTGTTGTATAACGTTTGTTTGTCACTAACCGTACAAAAAATTTAAAGAAAAAGCTGGACCGGTTTTTGAGAAAATTTTGTTTTTGTAATTTTTTAAAATTGCAAATATTGCACGCACTATTGCTCGAAAACTACTAAATCTAAAAAATGGACATGACTGTTATGAAAGAACAATTAATGGACAACAAATCTCATTTAATGGAAAAATCTGTCTTCAGTTTTGTAGTTGTAGGAAGACTCCGAAAAAATTTCAAATTTTGGCAGTTTTCGAAAATTCACAGTTATCCGTAAAAATCGGATGTATGCCATGTTTATAAGTGTATTTTACTCTATTCTTACAAGAAATTTAAGAAAAATTGCAGTAGTTTTTGTGAAAATTATGAAAATGTTCCTATGACTTCATGTAAAGTACCCCCAAATTTTAAAGAATATTTTTCAAAATCTCATAGCTTCAACTAGAGCCAAATGGACAGAGGTTTCTTCAATTTGGAAAAGATCGTACGTGTGACTTAGGCGCTAATAGTGTTCACAGACGGACGGACGTTAAAAAAACATTTTCTCGGTATCAGGGGACCCCGAAACGTGTATTTCCATTGAAATCTCGAAATCGATTTTCCGGAGCATTACATAACTTCCTCTATACTACGTATATTACTCCGTATATACGTATGTATACGAGAAAGTAACTAGAGGTGCTACAGAATGGCACAGACTTTCTCGTATTTTTTTCTAATTTCCTTGCTGTGGACTGAATTTAAGGCCTTCCTCCATTCTCTGGTCAACTGCCATCTATCGCCACCGAACTTTCTTTTCACAACTTTTCGGTTTCTTAATAGTAGAACTGAAATATTACTTTAAGAATATTGAAGAAATGTTAAACCTTGTCCTAAATAGAAATTTTCATTGAAAATTTTGAAGCCGTTTTAAAGAAAATGGCGATTACACATTACTGTAAATGCGAAATTTGGAGCTCTTTTTTTCACAGAAATCTATTGAGTTTGAGAGATATTAAAAAAAATACATTTGTGTAATTTTTGAAAAAACACAAAAGAATACACGAAAATGATCTTTACATAATATTAAACAGTGCAATTAGCACTATCTATTAGAAAAAATTAAAGAAAAAAATTGGAGCCATTTTTGTGAAAATGGCGTTTGAGCGTTTCTGGAAATACGGAATTTTGAGCTACTTTTTACAGAAAACTGTTGAGTTGTTGTCACTTGTTGTGGTGTTTCATTGTATCTTATTTTTATCTCTCAAAACACGCCTGAAACAAATGGAAACGCAGCCTTCACTTTGAAACCCGCGCTCAAATTATCCACTGCAATGGCAGGCTCAGCTCTCTTCAATTGATCCGGTGTCCTGATCTGTCTATCCATGGCATTGTGGGGGCTTGGTGATGCTAAAGTCTAAAGTGTTCAGCCGTTTTCTTCCAAAATTTATATTCCCAGACAATCTGAACGATATGGAGGTCCTATATTTTGATTTTTGGGGAGAGATGTGGGAAGATCGAAAACCAAGCCCAGATTCAAGAAATTGGAATATTAACTAGTATGAGAAAGGCTGTGCTATTTGCAGCACAACTAATTACTTTCACGTATACATACGTATGTACGGAGTAATATATTAGTATAGAGAAAGTTACGTAATGCTGCCGGTAAATCGATTTCGACATTTATTTATTTATTTAGTCAAAAACACTCAAAAACTGTACGTGACGTATGGGGGAGAAAATCATCTGCGCACGCTTTCTTGAGTTTCAGAATCCCTTCCCCACAAATTAATTATTAATAGTTAAAAGATGAAAAAATAGTAATAATAATAATAATAATAATAATAATAATAATAATAATAATTAATAAATTTAAAAAAGCGAGAGATTAACATTTCAAAAACTAGATATTTTCGTTGCCGAATTATAGAAAACTTATTTGTAACGGTAAACAAACGAACAGATTTGATTTTTCTCTATAGCTAACAAATACAAACTCACCGTAAGCTCTACTACCACTACAAGCAAAAAGTTCAACAAAACGTGCACATAGTGAAGCGATATTTACGTCCAGAAGCAAATCAAGGGGCCATCTCAGCATTTGCTCAATGGATCAGGGAAACTGGACAAAAACCCGATCGAGATGGGGGTCATTGACCCGGAAGTACATTATTTGTTACAGGCATATTGAGTCTTTTTTTTAAATTATACAATGAATTGTACTATTTATTGTTTCTTTTTTGAAAAGAACATTCGTGTCATCGGCAAACAGAACTGTTCTTCCATTTTTAATAGATGGGGGCATATCGTTTACGTACAACAGAAAGATAGGACCTAAGATCGAACCTTGTCGGACCCCATTTTCAATTGGCAAAGAATTGGAAAGATAAGGAAACAATGACCTTTCCTGCCAGTACGGTATTTCCACTCGTTGAGATCGATGTTTAAGGTACGAAGTTATCCAATCTAGGGCAATACCACGAATTCCATAAGAAGGTAATCTGAGAGCAAGATGTTATGGTT
>BLKR01015853.1:0-47374 GCA_011170035.1 Teleogryllus occipitalis | reverse complement strand
GTAGCTTAGGTCGAAAGCCCGTCTACCGTCGGGACTCGAATTCTAGGACATCCCAGTAAGAGGCACTGCAGTGACATCTCTTGATGCCCCAAATCACTTAAGCCGGTAGAACTACGTATGTGATCTTAAAAAAAACAACGTTTATTTAGAACTTAATATTTACATTGCATTGCGGTTTTCCACCACATTTCTAATGGCTAATAATAGCAATAATACTAATAGTTTCGAACTGTTTAGACTCGTCTTGAAGAGTTTTCAAAGTCTGAGATTTTCTCCTCTCTTGGTATCACTTCACTTTGCTTCACTGCCTACGTTTCCCCTATTCTTATTTAATAATTATGCGCTGAATAAGTCATGTACTTTTTCTTTCACATTGCGCGCTATGCTATTCACCTTTTCGCACTTAGCAGCGTTCAGCACATGTGCACTCTGTAATCAGCGCTGCAGTCGGATGTTGAGAGCTGCTATCTCGAGATGCATGTGAGCGGAGTTCAACAATTAAAGTCTCTCGTCTTCACGGTTGCCACCGCCGCGCCGCAACAGTTTCCGCCTTGCTCCCTCGCTGATGTTCCCGACCAAGCAGTTCGTTTGCGTCGTCGACTGGGTAACACCGTCAGCACATTTCTGTGTTTTTTTTTAGGGTTTGCTCATTTTTTTTTAATACGAGCGTAACCGTGAGATAGCTCTCACTTCTGTTAAAACCCACCCTTTTCTCTATCCTTCCTTTTTCATATTAAGTCCATAATACATCTTTTGCTTTAAGACTCTCTTATTCACCGTCACTTGTTCTATTCGTCTCCTTGTAATTGTACCAACTGAACTATGTTATTATAATAAAACAATGCACCCTTGTGAATACAAAATTAATTTTTTTTAATTTATTTAATAGGTAATTATTACATACAAATTAGAGAACGTGATGCTAAGTGGCTAGGCCGAAGGCCTTCAAGCCATTACAATACCTACATTCTACCGCGTTCTAATCTTTCGTATTCTGGTATTCACCCCAAATGGTCTTTTCGTCGCATCAATGCCGCGGAAAAGAGACCATAAGGTACGGCTGAGGAAAAAATTAATACACAACCATCACATTTTTAAAGTTAAGTGCATAACGTCAAGCCTCCGTGAAATTCTCTTTCTTTAGAGACCATATTTGTAAAGATAGGTTGCGAGTGAGAGCCGCAAAACTAGTCTATTCTACTGAAAAGAGCTACAACAGCATATTGTAGAATCAGTAGCAAATTTCAGGAATAGCAAATTGAAGCGCTTATTTCTAAAGTGACGATTTTTAAAGAAAACAATTTTTCTGGAGGCTAAAGTATTACATTGACACTTATTTTTTGAAAATGAGATTCTACGGTTTTCGGATATCGTTTAACACAGGAGAAACGGCAGTTTTGAAAAAAAAAATACAGTAGCATGAGCTTCTTAAGTATACATTGACACGTAAAGCTATAAAAATGGAAATGGAGATACAACATTTTGGGACAAAGGTCAGCAATTTTAAGCAGTTTGAAATAATGATAAAATCTGAAAGATGTTGATAGTTTGACACTCACATGCGAAGATATTTCAATGCAATAATCTTAACAGAAACAGATGTTATTTATTTTTAATTACAAATATTGTCAAAATGAGCTTAAAATGTCGCTAAATAGTAGTAATTGACAAGATATGAAATAGTATGAGTAAAACAAAGTTAAAATTTCTGTGTCGGGCAGGAAAAAGAAGTCAACAGGGCGTCTACTTTACGTGAAAAGATATGGATTTTAGTGTCTTTGGCGAAATGTGATCAACCAACCCATTAAGAACACACGAACAAATGTTTCACCTTTCGTACTGGAATTCAAATTCTTCATTTAATGTGGAATGTATGGTAAATAGGCGGCGAGGTCGGGGCCGGTTTTTTCTTAATTTTCCCATTTTTAGTGAAACTGTAGTCACGTGGAGAAGGGTGATATGATTGACGCTCATGCCAAGCGTCAGATACGTAGTACTATTCCTTTCCGTCAAGAAGAAGCGAATAGTGTATCTTACAAGACGAATGTAAGTACACGCCACATATGAATATTAGTAAAATCAGACGATATCCGGTAACAAACAAACCCAAATACATCATAATGAAAAACATAACCTCTTTTTACTTCGCGCAGTCAGATAAAAAATCCTCACTTTAAAGCCTTGAGATAATACAAAGGCATTTTTTCTTTCAAGCTCCGATCAAGCCTTTAAACCGTTAGACAAGGAGGAGGATTTGGGGGGCAGTAGGCAGTGGACATTTGCACATCTTTTTTACCATAACCTCTGCCTATATCGACGCCGTAACGTCAATTTGAGCTGAACTGTAGTCACGTGGATAAGGGTGGTAGGATTGACGCTCCCGCCCAGTGCCGGGGCCGGTTTTTTCTTAATTTTCCCATTTTTAGTGAAACTGTAGTCACGTGGAGAAGGGTGATATGATTGACGCTCATGCCAAGCGTCAGATACGTAGTACTATTCTTTTCCTCCAAGAAGAAGCAAATAGTGCAGCAAAAATTCACATGTGTATGGAGTAAACTTACAAACAAATGAGGAATGTTGGCTTCTGGCCATGTCCTCATTCACGACAACGACAATCTTCACAGTGGTGCTGTATTCAAACATATGGAGGCGGATGGATTATACTTGATTATTTGGTGGATAGCTTGACTTAGCGGCGAGTGATTTGCATCTCTTCCTCGAACTGAAGAAATAGCTAGGAGACCAAAGCTTCCGGAACTTTCAACAACGTTCACATCCATCTCCCATCGCTGGGCGCAATGTTCGACGAAGAGGAAATCGAAAAGCTTTTCAACAGATATGGCAAATAAGGAAATGAGGAGAAGTAAACATGTACATCATTTTGGTAATAAACTCATTTAGTTCTTTACACTTGTCTTTTAGTTATAGTCCATCGGAGGTTACAAAACCGGTCCACGCATCTCCGTTCCCACACGGTCCATGCCCCCTGAGCTAGAAAGACCGCGCCAATAACGCGAGCCCCCGGATGCGAGACAAAACCTCGTGAAGGGTTGCGGCGGGCAGCGGAGCGTCCCGCGCTGCCACCAGCGTTCTCAGCGGCCGCCGTGACTGCTCAAACAGCCGAGGCCCCCGGGCGCCGCACCGTGCAACACGGCGTAGCGTCGCGGCGGCGGCGGCGGCGGCGAAGGCGTCTCCGCGCTTCAGTTGCTGTCGCGGATCGCTCGCCCCCGTCGCGTCGTTTTGCCTGCCCGAGCGCCTCCCTCCGCCCCCGCCCCCCCCTCGCCGACTCGCCTGCCTGTCTACCTGCCCATCTATACCCGCCTGCTCACCGCAAAGCTTTCCACCATCCCCGGTGCCCGCCCACCCGCTCGCTCGTTGGCCTGACTACCCGTCTACCCGCTCTCGCCGCCCGCCCGTCCGCCCGTCCGCCCGTCCGCCCGTCCGCCCGTCCGCCCGTCCGCCCGTCCGCCCGTCCGCCCGTCCGCCCGTCCGCCCGTCCGCCCGTCCGCCCGTCCGCCCGTCCGCCCGTCCGCCCGTCCGCCCGTCCGCCCGTCCGCCCGTCCGCCCGTCCGCCCGTCCGCCCGTCCGCCCGTCCGCCCGTCCGCCCGTCCGCCCGTCCGCCCGTCCGCCCGTCCGCCCGTCCGCCCGTCCGCCCGTCTGCCCGTCTGCCCGTCCGCCCGGCAGCCCGGCAGCCCGCCTGCTCGCCCGCCCAACGCCCAAGCTTTCCTCCAGCCCCCTCCCCGGCCACATTTCCGCTCGCCTCCTTGCTGCCTCACTACGCATCTACCCGCACACTCGCCCAAACAAACACCTTCCTCCACCGCCCGCCCTCTCATCCGCCTACCCGTCTACCAGCACACCCGCCCATCCGGACGCCTTCTCCATCCCCGCCATCCTCCATCCCCGCCCCGACGACCGTTCACCTGCCTGTCTACCCTCCCATCGACCCACACACCATCCCGTCCGCCCGCTCACCGCAAAGCTCTCTCTCCACCCTAACGCTCGCCTGCCTGCGCATCTACCCGTACACTCGCCCATCCAAACGCCTCGTCCATCCTCGTCACCTGCCCGTCCACCCGCCCACCTGCCTGACTATCCACCCGTCTACCCGCACACTCGGCAACCCCTTCCTCTACTGACGCCGCTCAACTGTCCATCTACTCGCACACCCGCCCCAACGGATAGCCTTCATCCAGCCCCGCCATCCACCTTCCCGCTACCCTTCTAACAATTCACACGTCTACCCGCACAAACGCCAGTTAGCTCGTTCACCACGCTGGTCACACAGCCCGCCCGCCACAGTTACACATCTACCTATCAGGGCGCCTGGCGCTCCCCACACATCTCCTCATCTCGAGACTAGCTCAGATTGCTCAACGATAAATCTCGATGGTGGCGGACTTTTCGTCATTGGATACATAGCTAAATAGAATTCAAACATTACATAGAAGAGTATTCTAGCAACCGGCTTTCCTCTTCTTTGTCCTATCCTCCCCCTTACTTACACACACACACACACTCACATTGACTACACTACCACTACCATACATGTTGGGAAATCAGTCGGAAGCTTAGATTTTGTCTAGGCTAGGATGCTGCCCTGTTGGGGAGTTACCTAAGAAAAAAAATCTCCGCAAGCCTACATGTAGGTTTACGACGGAGACATCTTACCCACCGGTTTATTCGAACAACCACCCACCAGGTCGCTGCCCAACCATACGACCGCAAGCCCTCACCACAATCCCAATCCATTAGACCACCCGCAGACCAGACCTGTCCCCCTGTTCAACCGTCCATTCGTCCACTCGCTCCGGCCGGTTTCTCGCCCAAACACTGGAGCGCCCGCCCACACCCCTTTCCGTCCAACACCTACCCTCACCTACTCGCTCACCCAACTGGGTGTCGGCTTGCTTACTCGCCTGCCCACAAGTCCACACGTCCCTTATTCTCTAAACATCATCTTGCAAACCCTCTAATCTTTTGTCTAATCTACTTTCCTAATCATTTTGCCTTCCTGTCCATTCGCCCCAGCGTTTCTTCCCATTCACTTTCTCCTATTTGTTTTTCCGCCCTTCTGCTTTCCCACACATCCTGACCAGCTGCTAAGCCACACCCCCTTTCCATTGCTAGACACTCGGTAACTCTTTTGTCCACACCGACCTCCGCATATGGGACCGACTCTCACGTTGGATCGTTCTTCCACCAATTTACTATTCTTTCTACTCAGCTTCCCAACAATCGAACCTCCTCATAGCTGACCCATCATATCAAGTGTCTTATCCCCAACAAAGTACTTTCCGCATTCTCGAACGCCCTCCTGCGTGTACGTCTTTTCTCTCTCGTCTTCTTTATTTCTCCCATCCGTTATCTCCCCGTCAGCTTTACCATCCCTCCCTACTAGCCCGTACACTGCTTCTTCTCACCAGCCACCCGCTAACTCATCCGCGTACGAATTCTCTCTCGTATCCGATCGCTCATCTATCTACTCACCCTTATCTAGTTACCCTCTCACAAACCCAATCTCCTTCTTACCCGTACGCCCACCTTGCTACCAACTCTTCCGCCCTCTAACCTGCCTTCCTGCATACTCGTTCGCTCTCCAATTCGCTCTTCCATCCATCCGCCTACCCAGTCATCCGTGCCCGCCCCTCCCTCCTGCAAACAGTTCACCTCCGAGGCACCGCGTCGGTGGCGAATTCCTGCTTCTTGCGCTCTTTTTCTTGTCTTCCGGTCGGGCGGAGCGGCAAGAGGGGGGCGTGCGGGAAGAGGCGGGCGAGAGGTAGGATTGGCGTGTGAGGTGGGGCGGGGCGTGGTGGGACGGAGTAGGGTGGGGTGGGGTGAGGTGGGGTGAGGTGGGGTGGGCCGGAGCTAGGCGGGGAGGAGCGGAGCGGACTGGTGTGGGACCGGGCGGGGTAGAGAGTGGCGTGGTTGGGCGGGGCGGAGTGTGGCGGAACGGGGTGGGGCTGGGCGGGGTGGAGAGGTACGCGGCGGGGCGAGATGGCGCAGTGTTGAACGGGGCGGAGCGGGGCGGGGCAGCGCAGTGTGATGCGTTGAGTGACAGGGCGGGGCAAGGCGAAGAGGAGCCAGAGCTAGGTGGGGAGCGGGGCGGGAGGCGGGACGGAGCGGAGCGGGGCGGAGAGGGGTGGGGCGCGGCGGAGCGGGGCGGGGTGGAGAGGGTCGTGGCGGGGAGGAACGGGTCGGAGCGGGTCGAGGCGGCGCAGTGCGACGCGGGGAGGAACAGGGTGGGGCACGGCGAAGCGAAGCCAGAGCGAGGCGGAGGCGGGGCAACAGTCGGGGCGGGGCGGGGGGAGGAGCGGGGCGGAGTGGGGCGGAGCGGGGCGGGGTCCGGCGGAGTGGGGGGGTCGGGGCGGTGCAGGGCGAGACGGGGCGGGCGGGTCCGGGCGGGGCGGAACGGGGCAGGGCAGGGGGCGGGGCGCCGGGTGGCCCTGTCGCCATGGCCTCGAACGCAGGACCTCAGGCGAGACCGGCTCGCGGTAGCAGCCGTCATGCTACGCTTCTGCGCCGCTATGTGCTGGCGCCGCTCCGCAAATAGACTGACGGCCGGGGATGTGGCGTGGCGGTAAACAAGCCAGGAAGTGGTGTGATTTTACTCCGGTTGACGGTTGGTTTCTCAATGTTCCTCTCACCAGACAGGCGTCGAAAAACTCACGCGATTATGCTACGAAATCTCATACAGTTACCCCCGAAAACACGGGAACTTCCGACTGAAATGCGACCTAAGAAGAACGTTTTAAGATATTCTACATATTGAAGGTCACGAAACAATTTAACTTGTAACGGATTCTTTAATTTTTTTATTTAAAAAAATGAGATCCCTGGCTGCGTCACGCCCTACTTGTGTACAACGTTGGCGATTTGGGAAAATACAAAGGAGCTCAACTAAAACCACTATGAACCACTATGTAAAGTAAACAAAAAATTCTGATTTATTACGAAGAACAAATGTCATAGCACACACTTAGTTTGTAAAACAAATTGATGAGGAAATGTTATAAATGTAACGAAAATATGATTTGCAGGAAAGGTCCGTCTAGAAGGGATAAGACCGAGCCCTCTACTCCCACGGAAGAAGATTGGAAAATGTCCGAACGGACGGGCGATTTTTGGGAACTCAGTGGACCTAATATTGATACACACGCTCTTGGATCCCAAGAACGCAGCGTGTCTTACTGAATATAACACAGATCTGAGGAACTAAATTCGATTCCTTCATACGACGCGGCAACCATCGGAAATTTCCCAAAATTTCACTTGATGGCCCATTCGGGGATTTTTACTTCGCGATCCCCTAGAGAAGCACCGTTTGAGTTCCTGTAACTGATACTAAAGGGATGTTTGATATGGAAACTACATTAAACTTAATATTTTACAGAAATTATATTGAGTTCTACTACTCATAATAACGAATTATTAAAATAGAAGTTTCATTTTTGACGGGTTACCTCTAGTCCTTAATGATTATCTCCTCAGGCCTTCACCTCATATTGGGTGTTTGTCAAGTGTAATAATCCCCACGAAAGTTAAATTTCATTTCAATTAGCTCCCTTAAATCCGCAACGTAAACAATCCTTTCTCGCCTCCGCCGCGGAGGTCGAGGGGCGCAATAAATCTCCGCCAAAGAGCGTTCAGCACACAGTGTTTAGCGCCCGCGCGGGCAGCCGCCTGCAGGAGCACCGCCCAGCAGCCCATAAGCGCCCCGCAAACCGGTCCTCGCGCTCGCGGCCCGAATACCAAGCGGGCGGTCGCGGTTGGGCTGGGCGGCTGGGGGCCATGGGCAGGGGGCGTTAGGTGGATTGTAGGACGTATGAGCAGGAGGTGGAGTGGGGGTGGGATATGGGAGGCGGTTCTCTAGACTCTGAGGGCAGTCCCAAGTGAGAAGAGTGGTAGGCAGTGGGCGTTAGGTGGTGGGAGGTGGGTTGTAGGACGTATGAGCAAGAGGTGGAGTGGGGTTGGGATATGGGAGGCGGGTAGTACTCTGTGGGCAATGTGAGGGGAGCGGTAGGCAGAGGGAGTTAAGAGGTGGGAGGTGAGTTGTGGGACGTGTGAGGACGGGGTGGAGTGGGGTTGGGTTTTGGGAGGCGGGTAGTTCTCTGTGGGGAGTGAGAATTGAGGGGATCGGTAGGCAGTGGGCTTTAGTTGATGGGTGGTGGGCTGTGGGACGTATGAGCAGGGAGTGGGGATGCGATATGGGAGGTGGGTAGTTCTCTGTGAACAATGGGAAGTGAGGGGTGTGGTAGGCAGTGAGAGGCGGGTTGTGGGACGTGTGAGGACGGGATGGATTGGGGATGGTATTAGGGAGGCGGGTAGTCTCTGTGGGCAGTCATAAATGAGGGAGTGGCAGGCAGTGGGAGTTAAGTGGTGGGAGGTGAGTTGTGGGACGTGTGAGAACGGTGTGGAGTGGAGATAGGATATGGGAGGCAGGTAGTTCTCTGTGGGCAGGCAGAAGTGAGGGGAGCGGTAGACAGTGGGAGTTAGACGATGAGAGGCTGATGATGTGACTTGGAGAGGAGAGGTGGGAGGTAGAGTGTGAGAGTAGGGACATGAGAAATGGGTTTGAAGAGTGGAATATGAGAGATGGGTGACGGAGAGCAAGCGATGACCAGAAGGAGGTGGGAGATGAGAAAAAATGGGAGATGGGGAGTGAGGGGTAAGTGATGGGAGGTGGACGGTGAGAAATGGGCGGTGGAGGGTGAGGGTAGGCGATAGGCGGTAGACAGTGGGTAGTGGGATTCTGGCTGTTAGAGGGCGAGGGACGGGAGACAGGAAGTGGGTGCTTGCGGTATGTGATGGAGATTGGGAGACGAGAGGTGAAGAATAGGAGGTGGAATGTAGGAAGAAAGGGGTGGGGGCTAGAAGAGGAGATGTAGGAAGTTGTCGATGAAGCAGCTGACAGCCGAAACCAAGAAGTGGTTCTGTGTGAGGCATGAATAGGTGAGTTCTGGCCAACAATCCGAAGAACGAGAGAGAAAAATAATATTTTGAGGCTTTGTGAGGGAGAATGAAGTTGGAGATGGGAGTCAGGGCGGAGAGAGGAGGAGAGAGAAATAAGTAGTATACGCCATTTTCATGACCAACCTCTTCGTCTTCATCAGAATCCTTTTCCTAAAGCCTTCTTCATCTTAATTTTCGCTTTCTTCATCTACACGATTTAACCCGTTTTGGGTTTTCTCGCCATTACCTCCTTAACTGTCTTTGCTTTCTTCTTTCCTTTCTTTCTCTCGTTCACTCAGTCTCTCATTTACTCACTTGTCTTCATTTAGATACACTGAGCAGTAGTCTGATCTCTAGCTTTCCAGCTAACGGCACAAGTCTTCAAACCTTTATTACTCTGTTAGGAATTTGTAGTAAACGCTAGTTTTTCCCTTTCTTCTACCATTCATTTCAATCTATAATTATATTTTTGCACATAGTGACTGATGGAATCTGCCTCTTTTGTTTTGTTGCACTGTTTTCTCGAGGAACCAGCTATAATGGAGGCAGGCAGTATGGAGAGGGGCTAGGAGTGCGGAAAAAGTGGTAAAGTTATAGAAAATTTAGGCAACGGTATTCAGCAGTAGATGCAAGAAATAAACATTCACGACAGTTTTGGGAACGAGTGAAACCTAATTGATAAAAATTTGTTAGCAGAACCGAGAGAACACAATGCGTTTATTTTACATAATCATATATGCATAAACATTTTACTCATATGTTTAATATATGCCATGGAGGATTGTCCATGGTATCTGCACAATACGGAACTGTCTTTCATTTGACATATGCACTAATGCTACACCTGTCACTTACCTGGATAGTATATCAGAGGTTAGAGCTTCCTATACACGGACGTTTGTTCTTGAATTAATTTTGTTCGTAAGATAATTGACTCAACATCGACAGTATGAAATTAACTTTAGATATCCTGAACCGCTTTCTAAATCTGTTCGCATTATAAAATGTTAAATCAATTAATCCACACGTCACACCACACAATGAAATTTCACGGTTATGTGATGTAGAAAAATAAAAAAACCCACAAATATGCATGAAGTAAGCATAATGCAATGCAAACAATCAGGAGCGTTAACTCAACGTCACACCAACATTTTACACTACAGCGTGGTGTTTTTTTTAAACTCTGGTTTATGTATTCAAAGTCGTGCTTGAACGAGTTTCTCTAAAAAGGAAAGAATACTGAAACAAATGCTAGAAAACGAGGTTAGTCCTGATTTGGAATAATTCTTACGTTTTGTCATTGTGCTAATTGTTTGCCGATATCAGCACAAGTTTGCTGGCGTTCCTATCTTTCTGATTCATTTCCAAGAAAGACAAAAGCAAGACTATCTATCTATCTATCTATCTATCTATCTATCTATCTATCTATCTATCTATCTATCTATCTATCTATCTATCTATCTATCTATCTATCTATCTGTATATCTATCTATATTGTTATACAATAATGCATTATATATAATGCATTATTGTATAACAATAAGATGAAGGAAAATGTTGGTGTGCCACACATTCCCACTAGTTACGCTGGTAATATTACTATCCAAGAAGTACAAGCGTGTGTATGCTGGCGAATGACCGGCGCCTCCCGCAACGTTCGAGAACATCAGGAACAATAATTATAACCAACCCCAGCGATTACATCTCACGAAGGAAGAGGACTAACGGACTGTAGAAAGGTTACAACGGAAAAGATATTCATACGCATTATAGGGAAAATTGAAAAATCCAAAAATGTTATTTCATGTCATTCAGCACTCCAAAACTAATGATTGATTGAGATTTCGGGCGCGTCGACTACCATGGTCATTCGTTCCGTAAGTGTAGTGCGTGTACTTGCTTGCGAGGTGGCGGTGGTTTTCCCCGGCTGGATGGCCAGATCCGGCGCCGACCTACCGTCGGTTCGCGAGGTTTTCCCCAACCAGGTATCTCCCACCAGTGGATCACTGCCCCAGCCGGGACAAGCTCTAAGCTCCAGGCCGGTACTTTGCATGTATAGTAGTACAGTGCATGTGTGTGTGTGTAAGTAAGCGATAGAATAGGACGAGGAAGAGGAAGGAAAGATCGCGCTCGGTCCGTGGTCCGTTTTATAGGGTACTGCTCCGGCATTCACCAGGTGTTGATCGGAGAAACTACGGAAATCTACCGATCAGAGCAGCCGGCCGCTAGAAGTCTCCTCCAGACAGCGATTGAATTCGATCTAGCTGACAAGCTAGTGTCGAAAATCCTGCCGCTGTTGCGACTCGAACCTTGGACCTCCCGGTCAGAGGAGCTGCAGTGACATCAGTTGATGCAGTGAGCTACCGCTCCCGGTTCAAAACTAATGAAAAGAGGGAAGTTTACACATTCTGACACGATATAATCACTATTCTGTGGAAACATACAGTTCAGCGGGTGTTTGAAATACGTTTCATATAATTATGAGAACTGAAAATTTTTCGGGAAGGGACACGTGCCAGATGTTTGCAGATTATTGAATTTATATGAACACACTAATCTTTGCTTTTAAAATCAGTCAATCTTTGAACATAAAAACTCGCTGCAAGTGCTCCACCAAGTATAACCTCATAATGAAGGAACATCTTTGTATCGTCTGTAACATCACATTAACACGCATGAAATGTCGACTGCTTTCGATTGCAGATCACTAACCACAACGACCAAGATCAACCGCAAATTTATTGTAGTAGCTCTCTAAAATGATGCAATGAACAAATAGCGTTATATCTGTTAATATTAATATATTGTTAAATTTCAGTGTGTTTTCTAGAAAAACAGTTCACACGAGTGATACATCTACGACCCAATACCTTTCATTTGAATCCAAAATCGCGCAATTTGGTTGAATAGAAAGATCTTTTCTTTCTAAACGAAAACATTTAGTCTTTTAAATATACACATTGTGCATCACTATAGATTCTCGTGTCTTGTGGCGTAGGTATCCCGCATGGAACACACAATGTTTCAACCTCTTTACAGCGGTGAGTGTCCATTAAAGTGGACGTCGTCGGCGCTGGGAGAGGCAGCGCGAGCAAAACGACGCGCGAACGCAAACACGCGGCAAAAAGCGCGCGTGCCCCGCCCCGCCCCGCCACTACCATCCCTGCCGCGCGGTAGGAAGACGGAAGGAAGGAAGCAAGGAAGGAAAAAATAGTGAGGGTGGGAGAGAGGGATAGGATGGGTTGGGGCTGAAGTACGAAATGGTCGGGTGCAAACGAGATGGACGACGCCTAAGTATCGCGCTTCGACCACTGGAATGGAAGTTGGAAGCCTGTGAGAGATGACGATAGAGCATCGGAAAATGACTCAGAATAATTGTATTTTCTTCTGCTTCTTCTTCACTTCGCGGTTTAGGCTACTGTCTGTTTCGTCCTCACAGTGTCTTTCTATCTTTTTCTTGGCCTTTCTTCAACTCTTCTTCCTTCTGATACGTAACACAAACCTGCTTTTGAAAATTTATTGCCACCCATTCTCTCCACATGTTCTAGCTATCTTTGCCTATAGTCTTACCTTATAGTATTAACTGCAATCACTTGTAGCTATTTATTAGCGTCCCGATCACCCCACCACATTGCTAGTCTGTTGTCCCTCTATTTTCTCTCCGTCTCTTCTTTTCTGGGTGGGATCCTCTACTTTCTCGGCTGCCGGCAGTGACCCATTCACCCTTCTCCGTCAGACTTTTGGTGCGTAGCATGGCCGAGGTAGCCAACAGGTCCATCTCGGCGAAATGTCTCTTAACCCTGAGGAAGGTCGCAGAATGGCGTACGAAACGTTGGCACCTGTGCCTAGGACGAGACGTCTCCCGGACAGCCAAGCAACTAGTGACTCTGGCCGCGAAAGCCTGCGCTCTCATCTGACAGACAGCCGATTTGGTGAAAAGAATCCATTTTTGGAGAGGGTAGGAAATGGCTTTATAAGGTGATATATGATGGTTGGGTCAGTCCGAACATGTCACAATACATCATCCATGTTATATGCGGGATTCGAACCCACAGCCCGGATGCAGTGAAAACTTGGACGCGCTTACTGAAACCGAATAAGTAACAAATGAAAGACATAATTCTGTTCATCCTAGTAGGTTCCGTTATTTTGTTCTTTAGAGAAACCCTAAGAGAAGAGAAAATTTCTAAATTGCTTTGAATATGAATATAGAGGGTTTTCTAACTCACTAAATGTTTCGAATTTTCCAAATCGTATTATTAAATATTTATGAATATCTTCTTAATCATCGAGCAAATAGTTCTTTGAATTTTCTTGTGAACATTAGTCTACTTACTAACTAAATTACTTTCGCTTGTCAACGCTTCTAATCTTTACTGTTCTTCCGACACGGCTTATTAATACATCTTACATATTTCACATGACTACTGTTAAAAATAAAGATATTTGAATAATGCATGATTTATTAAGATAAGAAGGATTCGAATCATAAAATATCCGTCGGGATTGGAGTTTTTGAATTTTGAATCTACTTCACAACATAAGGGTTTCAGTATTTGAATCTTTCATCGTTATTGAAAATGAAGATTAATTCGATTCAGAACTGTTAAAATAGTAGTTGCGAAGAAAATGTAAGAATTATATTTTTATGTCGCGCATGATCTGATATCCTTGTTCTCTTTATATAAGCTAACCTTGTACGATATCAGAAAATAATTAGGAAGGGGGCATTAAAAATATAAGAACAATAGATATTACATTCAATTTATAGTGATAACTTATTTATACTCTCAATTTGTGTATTATTATTATTATTATTATTATTATTATTATTATTATTATTTAAAAATGCCTTTCAATATAAAGCAAAGTAATTTTTATTGAGCTTTCATCCAGCAACCCATTTTCTACTAGAAATAATATGATTTTAAATACGCACACTTTTAAACGTTACATTTAAACAGAAATTATTAAAATTAATTCACAAATAATATTTTGTATACCGTTTAGAAGTATATTTATAATATTTGAAAATGTTCATCACATAAAAGTTTATTAGCACATATTAGTGTTGCGATTCTCATACTCAACCTATGTTAACAAATGCATGAAATTTAAGACGTGACGCAACACAACGAATAAACTTTAATTTCCTAAAAAACGACTAAACGGGATGGTGCCAATGCAGCCCAGTATCACCCGCTCTGTTTCTTGAAATCGATGCGACATATCAGGAAAACGGTGATGACTAGCGCTTTAAAACCCTTGAGATGAAGTCTCTGAGTTACATTACTTACGCAGTAATCTAGGGTGTGAGGTATTTTGGATCTTCTATTACATTTACAGGTTGAGTTTAGCCCAAAACTAAATTACAATGACGCTGACTCCGCAGCAACTCTAACTAGGAGTTTCTAGGGTTAGAGTCCCGGCAGTGGCGAGATTTCGGTACTAGATACATAGGTAGATTGAATTCAGCTACAGCCTGGATAAGAATTCTGGCGGCCGGCTGCTCTGATCAGAAGTTTTTCATGGTTTTTACATTGATTTTCTAAGCTTTCTCATTCATTGACTAATATTTCAGGGCACATCAACTGCTATGGTCATAAGCCCCGTTAGTGTAGTGAATGTTTTAACGCGGAAGAGGTGGTGTTCCTCTCCGCTCAATGGAGAAATTCGGCGCTGACCTGCACGTCCGTTGGTGGAGCAAATCTCCATTCTGGAACCTCCCTCAGCGCAGAACCGCCCTGGCCGATACAAGCTCTAAGCTCCCAAATGGATGTGTGCTAGTGTAATGTATGCAAGTGTGTGAGTGTGTGTGAATAAGGGGAAAGGATTTAGACAAAGAGGAGGAAAGAAAGATCGCGATCGGCTCATGGCCCGTTTATTAAGGTACTACTGCTCCAGCATTTGCCTGACATTAATTGGAGAAAGCACATTAAACGACTGAATGCGACCTGGATAAGAGTAGCTAGTGTCATAACTCCCCCAGAGGGTGGACTCAAACCGTAGAACCTCTCAATTTAAGTTGCAGTATGCAGAATCAACGCTAGCTCTGAGCTAACCAAGCCGGTCTACTCTGTGGAAAGGGTGATAAGATATGAAGATCTTGGCAGTGCGGGAAGACCAGCCTTGAAGAAGATCGCGAAAACGATGATCGCAACGTCAGCAATTCTGCCCTCAACGCGGCGTCACCTGGACAGCCAAGATCTTCATGATTCTGTCCGCGGAAGCCTACGACTTCATGTGATAAGAAATGTACGGAATGTCAAATAATAAGTGAAGTCAAACTATTTGATATTCTATATTGTGGAGGAAAGAGCGGGTTGAGCCTCAACATGAGAAAGTTTCGCATAGTTTCTTCAATTTTTTTAAAAATTCATGCTCGTCTGTCAGGCTCCTAGCAGTCGACTAATCAATATTCGTTGTAGATTTATATTATTTTTGATATTTAATGTTACATACGATTATATAAGTTATTTAAATATAATGTGGATAGCCACATCATGTGAATACCCATTATGGCGGGTAAAACGTTGGAGTTTTCATTTTGGTCGTTTTGATGTGGATTATTTTGCCAATTTTCAAACGTGCGTCTGAAGGAAATTATAATCCAGCATTTTCAAAGGGTCACCATGACCCTCTAGATCCGCTCATAAAACCATGGCAGCGTGAACACACGCGCACACACGCCTGAAGATGTCGTTGCGGTCGGAGCGTCTGTGTAACGACCGGCAACCGTCATATTCACCAGATAAGTAGAGAAACAAATGGAAACACGCCCTCATAATTACACCCGGAAATGCAAAATAATAAACCCCTTTTTTAACAAGTGCGACAAAAAACGGTTCTGCTTCAGACGAAATGACAATGGAAGGAAGATAAGACGTTGTAATTAGGGAAGTCTAGTGAAAACACTTAGTATATACAATAAGCCTGGTCTTCTTTTCAATAGAATATTTTTTTATCTTCAGCAAGACATCATTCATTTTATTTCATAACTGAAAAAAAGTGAACGAGATTATACGTATTTACTGCACTTAAAATAATATAGGTTTGGCGTTACTTCGGCAATGTTCGAATTTATTAGCTCCCATTCGTTATATTTAAATTGTAAAAAACAAGGATTATATATTTTCAGAGCTAATACACAACATTAAGTTGCCCCACCAAGCTCCGAAGTTCCCAGTTCGTCTATCGTGACGAATCGTTGTTTTGTCATTCGTGATTTCCTCTCTGAAATGTGCCGAGCGTTTCTAAAGAGATTACCTTTTCGAGAATCGTGTTTCGCATATTTTTCTGTCTACGCGAAACCTTAATATATAAGCTTTATTTTTAGTCAGATTTCGTTTCAATTTTCAAACATTCTACCAGAATATCTACACAAAAGAAGTTGAACGTCCACTTCTTCTGAAAATCGGACAATGATACCCTCTCGCATTTGTCGTAATCTGACTATATATGTACGCATGTGCAATTTGTGACGAGGTCCTAAGGGTTTTGTAAAATGTGTCGCGAGTTCATACAATTATGGACTATCTGAAACATCTTTACGAAAAGACACACCTTTACGGGGAGATATAAATGTAACAATTATCGCACTGATCTAAATATCTGCATTGCATATTTTGTTGTTGTATATGTCAATCACAGTTTCTTGAAAGTGTAATTATAATCGCAATGAGACTATAACAATTTAATGGTTTTCGAGTAAAATTTAAAAACACAAACAGATGTAAATACAGGGATTACCTACGAGAGGCATATAACTGCATTTCTGAATATTTTAAACTACTAATCCTAACGTCCAAATATCAATATAATATTTCATAATATTGTGTAATTTTTAAAACAGAGAATTGAAGGACAACACGCAGATACATTTCAAAGGCCCAGAGCCTCCTTGAATCCTTCCTCTGCTAGCAAATCCTGACGTGGCGCATCAGGAGAGTAAAGTAACGCTTCCTCCACCATCGACACATATTCGCCAACCTACACGTACGCCGAAACTCAAGTTGGGAATTCCACAATTCTCCACTCTCGTTACTGCGATTACTCCGGATTGCGCGTGGCGTCGCGAACAGGGAACAGAGACAACAGTGTGGCAGCTCACAGGTGTGTGTTAACGAGACAGATGACGAGGCGACTGCCTGAGAAGGCTGGTAGAGAAGGAGAGAGAGAGAGAGGGGGGGGCATCGTAAATTGCAATGGCAGTAACACTGCATAAGGAGAAGTCGCCTCGCTGTTTATGTTGCGGTTTAACAATCGGTAGTTGACGTATTTAACCAACGGCAGCTCAAAGTTCAAGCTTTACTACTCGGGGAAGAAGAGGTACACAAATTGACTCATAAGTGGTAACACAAATCTCGTCTTGAACGATGACACTTTTTATTAAATACTACCAATAAATACTGCTGACAGTAGTACTATTTAAATATTTTCTACTAAGTTTTTGTCAATGAATCAACAAGTGCAAGATGTAGAACATTTTTCCTTGAACAAGTGTTTGTTTTTACCTCACCCGAAATGCTCTGAACGAACTGAATTGAATGTGGCTCATTCATATGTGCAAGGCGTTATTAAACACCAATGTGCCCAACCCCAACCACACACCCCAATTAAACACCAACCTTTTTAGAGGGCAATGAAGTTCGTCTGTACTTCTCTATTTAAAGGGCAATGAAGTTCGTTCGTACTTCTCTATTTAATTAACAGATTTCTAATACTAATTTTATATATTTTCTTCATGAAAACAAACCTCTGTAATAATTTAAACTTAGTAAAATTATATATGAAATGCTTGATATTTTGATTGATTGTTAGTGATTACGGGCACGTCAACTACTAAGGATCATTGGTCCCGTAAGTGTAGTGCATTTTTTCTCTGGAGGTGGTGTTCTTTCCCCGCTGGATGGCGAGATCCGGTGCCGACCTACCGTCAGCTGGCGGGGTTTTCGCCAACCGGGTATCTCCCACCAGTGGGGCACCGCCCCAGCCAGAACATGCTCTGAGCTCCCGACCGGTCTCCAGATACGTGTGGTAGTGTAGTGCATGTTAGTGTGTGTCGCTAAGGGGTGAGGATAGAACAAGAAATAGGAAGGAAAGATAGCGCGCGGTCCGTGCCCGTATGTTAGGGTACTGCTCCGGCATTCGCCTGGTGTTGATCGGATGAACCACGGGAAACTACCGATCAGAGCAGCCGGCCGCTAGAATTCTCCTCCAGACAGTGACTAAATTTAACCTAGCTGACAAATTAGTGTCAAAAATCCTGCCACCGTCATAATTCGAACCTGAAACCTCCCGGTCAGAGGGATTGCATTGACCAATTGACGTCATGGGAAAATTAATTTAACTTTAACTTTAATTTTAATTCGTTTTATTTAACTTATTCGCTTTAATTAACTTTAATTCGCCCTTATCTCTATACCTACAGAAGAATTAAGCCAGGCGGCTCGATTCGAAGAAGAAAACGCCCAGAAATAGGTTTACAAAATATCCGTGTATTTAGCAGATATGGGCGTATATTTAGCGATTGTCGTGGCGTCCGTACTAATTTCCCAAAATCAAGAACGTGCCCGTATTTTCGTGTTACAAATATCAATCGTGTTTTCAAACACCGTAAACTATTTTCCTCCAAAATTGCTTTCGCCGTTTTTGTTCTATATTGTAATATTTTTGACATTACGTTAATTTTCCTCGTTTCAAAGTTATAACGTGGTTCTTAGCATGTTAATAGTTCGTATTTGAGCATCGTATTACTATCATTATCTAGTAAGCCATGAGCGTGCCTTTCTATTTTAATTTTAATTTCACAGTTGCTAGACTGTTTGGTCTGAGAGTGGTACTTAACTGCTGAATTTCAGGCGAAGTAAAACAACGTCAAAAAGGTTCCCACTGCTGAGGAAATTTGCAAAGCCCTTACGTAGTACGTATCTGTTGCTAGCTGGGATGCCCTCTGATTTCGAAATGCATACTAAAACTGGCAAGGATAAGTATGTAACAATCTAGATATGTAATTACATATTTTGCATTTATTAATGAATACAATAAGAGTGTTTCAGCACAAATCTTTGTTTCGAATTTCAAAAGTGAAAAAATCAATTGTTTTAATATGTCCTGCTTTTTCATGCATATTAAACTCATTTGTTCTTCTTTATACCCATTTGCATCTGGTAAGTCTTCCCAAAACCTTTCTACTTTAACTCGTACGTCTCCGTAATTTCGCATTTCCGAAGAATCCAAAGCCTTCCGTCAACTTCCCCACCGCACTCGACACGTCTTCCCACTTCTGTGGGCGACTCCACGCAACCGCAGCGCCGTCACAAAACAGCCGAGCGCGTCCGCGCGATGACATCTGCCGGCGCGGCGTCGACTCGCGTGGAATCCCAGATGGCGCACCTGACGTGGAAGCCGTAGGACCAATCGCCTGCGGAGGGCACTCGGCGGCTGCTGTGGCGTGATGCGTTCGCGGCGACCGCAGGCAAAAATCGGGTGACCGCACCCCAACCACATCTAAGTGATACGGCGTGCATGACACGGCCGGCGTTGAGGGCCTGGGCTACCGGTGTTCAATGCGTGTTGCGTTCGGTTGAATACGTCTTGGTGACTTTTATCTGTGGCGTAATGATGAGATGGTATGCCCAGAGTTGCCATCTATCCTCCTTTTGGAAGACATGCCCTCTTTTTTTACCATTGTCCCCCCCACTTTTTAAATTTATATGAAATGTCCTCCTTTTTGTTCTGTTGGATTAAAAAAAATATTGACGTATTTTTGAAGTAATTTAATTAATTAAAGAGACTTCATGTTTTGAATACCTACATTTTCACTCAAATAAATGGCCTGCATAATAGCTCATTAGGTTTATTGTAATATAAAACTTATTTACGCTTATTGTTTGGTGAGTGCAGGGACGGATTTATCTAGCCGGAAGCTTTCATTTTTAATGACGCAAAGTCTAATAAGATTTTCAAAGACTATTAATGGTTTGGAATTGTTGACTACACTGTCTATACATCGTGTACTATAGAAAAGTAAAATGTCCTTCTTTTCATTTAAATGTTCTTTTTTTGTTTGTAAAATGTCCTCCGCTGGGAAAAAATCTGGTAACCCTCCGTATGCTTCGTTCTCGGGGAGACAAAATTTTTAAAAAGTTATTAAAATTTGTTTAATTTTAATGTTTTATTTCATCAATGTGAAATTATTTTAACGACAAATATTGATTAGGAATGATTTTGTAAAGATTTTTTTAAACATTTGAAGTAAGTAATTCAGTGAAAGTGATCAATTTTCCTTAAATTGAATAATTTATTATAATACATTTTCTTTCTATTAAACGCCGTCAGTCAACAATACATTGCGTAATATACATTTTCAGACATATAACGTCGAAAAATACTCATACTGAAGGCAGATCCTTACTCAGTAGTTAAATTCTATTATAATTAATATTGTAATTAAGTTGTATTGTCCCAAAGTTGTGTGGGAAAAAAACTCTTTCCCGTTGCAAGGTCGGCTTACCAACGGGCGTGCGAGTAGTAAGGGCATACTTTCCTTTGTGGCAAATTGAAGTTCGCTAATGATTTCTATCGTCGATATAACAGTATACGGAATACACGCGTATTCTGGATGCGAAAAGAGAAAGGAATTTCCAGTTGCTGGGAAAGATACTTACTGGGATGACAATTTCAGATCTCCGTCTCGATTTTATAATTCATGGTTTCCAGTTTGAGAAAAGAGCAAAACTTAAACTAATGGTTATGATGCTCACGTAACAACAGAGTACACACAAAATACGTGTATCACAGAATTTAAACAAAAATAACTATTCTTCTTAAAAAACATATCAAACGAAATTACACAATGTACATAGTTGTATAGTTTACAATAATTAGTCCTCCAAACAGAAATCAAGGGAAATAATATATTCCAACGTTGTTTCCTTTTAATTGGAAGCGACCGTCCTTGAAGTGCGCGGGTTCGACTGTCAAGAGCACCGCGTTTCCCCCTGATTGCCTTTCTTCGCTCCTCACCTGTTCGGGGCCTCTGATCGATGCCTCGCCGCGGCGCGGCATTCCTTTTGTGTGTGCATCGCCCGACTGCAGCCCCTGCGCTTCCTGCTCCGCCGATTCCTTTGTACGACCGTCGCCCGCCGCCGCGACCTACAATCATTGTTCGCTGCAATCGTTCGATGCTTGGCGAATAGTTATGAAGGTCTTAGGAGCACAACGCAATCTGCATGCTCCTTATTGTGCTTGTTGACGTATAAACATTCGCTAATACGTAAAATGAATATTCGGAGTAACAGAAATTTATTTTTCTTTTCGAAGGTTAAATTTCTTGATATTATTTATAGGATTGCCGTTTCTGATATTTCTGTAATTCTTGGAAAGTTCTTTGGGTTTTTATGCAGATATTTATATTATATCAATTTTATTATGTTTTTTTTCAATATAATAAAATAAAAAAATTAAAAATTAAAAAATTAAAAATCATAATAAAAATTGATATAATATAAATGTCTGCCTAAAAAAACCAAAGGATCTTCCAAGAATTACAATAATAGACATTTATTGTACAAAATTATAAAAAGATACTAACTTACCTACAAGAGGAAGATTTAACTTCATGAGTGAGTAAAGTATAACCTCGAGTAAACAATAGTTATTTACGATAAAGTATCGTCAAAAGATGTAACGGTAAGAATATCCTACGTTTTCTCCGCTTTGTAAAAGTTCTAATGAACTATATTTTTTTGTGTAATTCTGACTATTCGCCCTGTGAAAGGTAACTTACTGATATCGATAGTAGTTAATTAGCTACATTAATAACAGGATGTCATAGTTCTAATATTACGTAATTATGAAACTGTTTACTACTTTTGAAAATAGTGGGCCTAGGATTATTAGAACCCTTCAATGACAATAACTCTTATTATGACACTGATCTGTCCCGTGACGTTTTACTTTAGACAAAGTGAATAAAGTATCTTTCTCGTCGAGTGTAATTTTATTCTATTAGTTTTTATAAAGTAAAAATTTAACAAAACAATTGTAAGGTCAGACTAAATACTCATTGTTTACCACATCGCCACTAGGAGCACCCAAAGAAACTGTCATGTTGGGTTATGTAGAAATATGTTTCGTAATTAAATACATTGCAGCACTGCCACCTGGATCGTTCTCCTAAATAGTTAAAAAATATTTTTGTTGAAACCAAGACGGTAAAGGGATAATATAACAACTATTATTAACCACACTTAAGTGACTTTAACCTTAAGAATAAAATAAAATATGTAAATTGTAGTAATTTTCTCAACTGCGCAAAGGAAGGAGAGTTAGGGTTTTCAACATCGAATTTAGAAGATTCCTCCCGCACTTACAACTTCTGAATCTATCAATAGATTTTGATGATCAAAGATCTAAAAAAATCGTTTGAATGTGAGGGTGTCATGGTGTGTGTGAGGTTATATATAGTTACTTATGAACCAATATGGCTGGCAAAGTAAGGTAAAGTATACAAGGAACGCACGTCAATTGATTAAGTTTTTATTCTTAACTAGACAATTTCAATGTAATCATCGCGTTTAAACAGATTGTAAGAAATCAGCAAACATAACAAACACATTGGTATATATCATTGTCAGGTTCTGTTATTAGCAATTCAAGTTGCCAATACATTTTATTTGTTTATTTATAAATGCTATGCACGAGAAACATTAACTTTGCTGCGTTTTGCAATTTTTTTATTTAGTAGATTTATTGTGATTTGGATTAACAATCTTGTAGATTTGTAAACAGAGCAAGGGGAAATTGAAATATAAAGTTTCAAATAAATGATTTAATAATTGACTTTATCGCAAAACAATTCCCAAAATTATTGTGCTGAATTACTCATTTACACACTTGCATCTGCTTTACTCTTGTGCATATGATTAGCATTAAACATCTTCTTCGCCTGTCATTTACAGATGTAAAAACAATTAAATGTGTGGGGTAATTACCGGAGAATTCAAATGAGTCTAAGAACAAGCAGCGATCCTAATTGTTAAAAGAGAATGTTCACATGTACTTTCACAAGCTCGGTAAAGTATTTCCTATGTGTAATAGGCATCCTTTACATCCAGTTATTACTACAGTGTAAGTACTAGAATTAACTCTATAGTGTTCCCATTACGGAAGGAGATTACTGTGCATATCTGATTGTGTACTAACTCCGTTGCATAAGAAACGTCATGACGTCACACAATTCTTATGAACTCCTACTGCTTCACGCCCAGAAACCTGAAGTATAGATTAAGACAACGAAATCTACTCATGACTATCACGGAAACAACGTCGAATAAAACGCTTTGTAACAACTGTGATTTGTCATGTCGATACTACCTTTACACCCCCCCCCAGTATTCAGCTGACAATCTGCAATTAAATAAGTACTGGAATCTTTTGACTTGAAATGCACAGCGTGAGTGCTTTGGTGGTTACGTTTCACATCTTGTCAACTTCATTATTACGGTCTTACATAATTGAGCCCTTTTAGTAAACGTGGAATACAGATTAGCTTGTTTTTTTTCTTTTAACTTAAAATTCTGTGGTCAATGACGAATCTGTGGAATGGGGACCGTAGATAATTTGGCCTCCATTCTCAAAACCTACATTCTAAAATAAATCAGCGTTTTAAAAGAAAATCACTTGTAGATTTGTTGTTGATAAATCCCAATTCAAATGGAGTGATTTTTTGCTATGTACAATTGCTGATTCACAGACGTTGTTCAAGCTTTCTTCACATATTTGAACGCATGCCACCCGGACTTCATGAGTCATCGATGCAGATCATGATACTCAATACGCTCACTTCACTCCTTAATTGGCCTCATACACTTAAAATGTGACATTTCCTGCATTCTAAATTTCGTAATTAGTTTCATAAAACTCTCTGTCACCAAAGGTAAATACTGAATTAAATATTCACAATCAAGAACATATGAAGATATACACTGGAGATATATTTTGCATTTTTATTAATTGTATCATAGTTCATTTCACAGTTTGACTATTTTCTCTTTTGACATTTATTAATAAAGTATTGCTGTTTTTAGGTAAATAAATTTTAAAAATTTTACTTTATTATCATGGACTTGTGCGTCAAGGATGTAACCGGAAACATCGAATAAATAGGACAATTTATACTGATATTGAAATAGAAGTGAGTAATCTTGCATACATCGTTCGTGGACTCTAATGTTGAGACAACTCGAAATATTAAGTTTACAGATATACGAGTTTTAAGTTTATACTTGTGGTTGACATATACGCAAGCGTAAATTGATAGAGTATGGAATAAACATTACTAAAACGCTTCATAGGAGTTCGCTACCGCCTGCGATTGGTAATGTAGTACGTACACTACTCCGTTGTTCGCAACATAGCCACTTCATAATGCTACGCTACGTTCGCACATCCCACACTGCGTACCATCGCGTCTGGTAATCCTACAGATATATTTATATATCTACAGCATATTTTTTTGGATAATCCAAACAGACCACATCTCCAATTAGTTCGGAATACCGGAGTTCTGCTGTAATAATATGCAAGAATTGTTTTCGGATCGCTTCTCTGATATGTTACATCTATCTTCAAAATTGTTACATCCCCAATAAACGACATTTTCTTCTCATTAAGTACACTCTAACATCTACTTGCAATACTTTCAAGAATTCCTGGAAATGTTCCAGTCAATACGCATATATTGCACGAATAAATTTTAAAATTACTTTAAACATCAATCGCTACATTTT
This sequence comes from Teleogryllus occipitalis, assembly GCA_011170035.1. NCBI lineage: Eukaryota > Metazoa > Arthropoda > Insecta > Orthoptera > Gryllidae > Teleogryllus > Teleogryllus occipitalis. Next base: position 22,625 of record BLKR01015853.1, on the reverse strand, counting down.
AAAACCGTAGCAAAGGAAATATCATAATTCAATATCAAGGAATTTAGACATCAATTACAATTTTTATCGAGAAGTGATTACCGTCTTATCGCGGAACCACTAAGAAACTTTCGCTGATTCTTCCCGCTGTGAGATGGTAACAACCTGGAGAGCATCAGGAGGCTGCACAAGCAGAGATGGCGGCGGAGCCTGGAAAAAAGCTCCGTGGGAAACTCCGTTGGCACGGACGCAGCCCAGGCGAATGAATACAATAGCATCTCCTGTATGTGGACACTTTCCTCCCTATTCTCTTCTAACCTCAGAAGTAAATAAATAAGTAAAATTACTTATTCATTTCTCTGAATTTATTCCTTCGAATTTGTCAACTATTGATCTTGTACACCATGTTTTCAGAGGATAAATTCAAGAGACCCATTTTTCGATTAAGTTTTTTGAATACAATAATTGTTATATTCAGTTGAAATAATATTATATTCAATATATTATATTTAAAAAAAACACCTAATGATTGATCGAGTTTATGGAAGTTTGTGAATTGCTGTAAGGTAAATACAATGAGTGATAATGTAGCATTTAGGAGCCGTGTGAAAGTTTTTCGCTATAACTCTCTACTGAAAACTTGCCACAATAGTGTATATTGATAAATTCTTCAATTTATGTACTAATGCTTTTGTTGAAGATGGGTAGTAAGATTGGTAAATGATTTGTAATTGAGGATGGAATTATTTATTTATTTTTTTATCTGAGAAAAATTTTTTCTGCAAATATGTTCAAAGAAAAGTTCTTTCTGGAATGTACTCAGAGCTTCACAAACATGTCATTTTAAGAACATCTTTTGGTGTGCTGAATCAGACTTTGCTAGTATGTGTCATGAAAGAGATTTATAAAGAGCTTGTAAATGTTGAGATGTGGCCAACATGTCTTTTTCATATTCCTTTGCAATATAATTAAAGTATTTAAATTCTTTTTGTAATATTTATGAAGTCTAAAGAGTTTTCTTGTTCATAAGAATTACTAGGTAGACTTTTGTTTACAAAATTTTTATCATGAAAACAAGAGACTGCCATTATTTAAATGACATTGTCTACCAACCATTGTAATAAAAAATTGTAAGTTTTACTATGTAAATGGCCGCACCTACTGTCGGCAACTGTAATAGGTAAAACCTGTTATACAGTTTCAATAAATAATAATAAATAAATAATATATTATATTCAAATATAGGTATTATACTCTATATAATATCTATTGTTTAATTTATGTATTGTTTCTATATCTTTTGTTTAATTTGTGGTTTAATGCATTGACAGTACATCGTAGTATATCTTCCAAATTCACAAATGTTAGTCTGAAAATCTATGATGTCATTGTGACTCGTTTCTATTCATTTTGCGTGAGTTGTATGAGTTTCCTTCAATATAATCTTGAAAATGATCGTCAAGAGCATGGATACATAAAACTTCATTTTTTCTTATTATTTTTTATTCTCGTTCTTTTCATTCTTCATAATAATCAAAATGAAAAATATACAAACATTCATCTTCACGGTTGCAATACAACGTAATCAATTCAGTTGCTATTCAAAACTATAGTTACAGTTTGTTGGCCTAAAGTGTTCACAATGCTGGAAGACCCAAATTTCCCGTTAGACATAGAAAAATTAAAAAGGGAAAACTGAATATGTATGGAGAAGAAACAGATTAATTTGTCCACGGCGCAGCATATTCCGAAAACCAACACTTAGAGAATAGAGAGTCATCTTTGTGCTTCCCATTGGATTCAAAGGTGATTCAGCGTGTGAGGGTAGCGGAACTAAGAAAAGTCTAGAATGAATAAACAATTAACAAGAAAGCTGGCGATTAACATGAGAAAGCTTGACATGATTTGCGGTGCGCAACTTTGTATCATACGTTGCATCTCTTCCCCATGAGGAGAATACTGTCCGGATAAGAAGATAATTCAATTAACAACTGTACTTTGGTGCGTGCTGTTCAATTGTATCACCGTTTCCTGCAAGTGTGAAATACAATGGAAAATTCGTATGAGGGTTAGTAGAACAGATAAGAACACGCTGTCTTAATTTAAAATAAGCTCGTTGAATTTCATTTGAAAAATGTGATCGCGCAATCTTAGTCAAATCATCAAATGCAGCGAACTGCATTTGGTCCATTTGTACTCGTGCACGATATTATCTTTTGTTAAAATTTGTTTTTGATTACATCTACATGAAAATTCAAAGTGATTTTTTGCTTTTGACGGTATGTGTGTAATAGAAAAATACTATTGTGAAGTAAACAAGGAACAATATCAGCAATTTTGATTAGCAATGATTTTAGAAATAATGTTTTATCTTGGTTGAAGCTATTACCCGCTGAAGCAGCATTATCATATAAAAATGCATACATCATTAAGGAGACTTTGTTACTTTAATCACTTTGTTACTTACATCATTTATTAAACAATAAATGCTATTCAAAATGTATACATCCGTGAAGTCCCTGATAAGACGGTAACCATTATTCGAAATATTACTTTATTGTCCAATTGGGCAATTCTTGAAACATTTTTATAAATGATAAGAAGTAACCCTTGGATTCTACTGTGTGAGAGAATAATATACCAGGCACTCCCTTAATTACGGTAATGGCACAGATAGTTGACACACAATTGGTAGTTTCTCTTTCAAATACACAATACACCACTCAACTCAAAATGACTGCCAGACGAATATAATTTACAAAGCAGGTGGTTCCCCTGTAGAGAAATCGTGTAAATCGATAATTACTGGGTAGTATTTTCTTATTTATAAGCATTATATTTCAAAGTATTAACTAATGATGACCTGTCAACTACCGATGCCTTTACCTAACCGATTTTAAAAACCAGACTAACTTGGAAAGCGAACATTTTAAATAAATATAATAAGGCACAGGCCGCACTTTTTTAATTGTATTCTGCAATAAAAAAAAAGGATTCTAAAATAGATCTCTCTATTATTATACAAAACTGCCATTCGTCCCATAATTACATATGCATGTCCGATCTGGGAAGGAGCTGCCCCTTCGGTACGGAAAATGCTCCAAATATTCTAAAAGAAAATCCGTTGTACTGCCCTGAAAGCGCCTTGGTACGTGTCAAACCAGCAACTCCAAAGAGAGCGTGTTCTTTACACGATTGATCATTATATCTGTCACCAATCAAATAATTTGTTTTCTTTCCCAACCATTCTCCCTTGAAACTTCCATATTCAGCTGTGGAAAAACCTACAACGAACATCGAAGAATTAAATATAGGTTCCCAAAGTAAATTAAGATAAATAAATAAAAAATCCATCGTAAATAGAAATGCATGATTTCCCAAACTTACTTTCTGTAAGTTTTTTCTTCCTGTAATTGTCCTGTTCTCCCATACTTTCATTACAATAACTACTATTCCCGTAAGTGTAGTGTGGAATTTTACTCGGGAGGTGGCGGTGGTCTTCCCCCGCTGGGTGGCCAGATCCGGCGCCGATCTACCGTTGGTTCACGGGGTTTTCCCCAACCAGGTTAACCCCCACCAGTGGGGCACCGCCCCAGCCGCCACAAGTTCTAAGTCCCCGACCGATCTCCCGGCATGTCTAGTAGTGCAGTGCATATTACTGTGTTTGTAAGGTGCGAGGTTAGGACAAGGAAGAGGAAGGAAATATCGCGCGCGATGCGTGGCCCGTTTGTTAAGGTACTGCTCCAGCATTCGCTTGGTGTGGATCGGAGAAACCACGGAAAACTACCGATCAGAGCAGCCGGCTGCTAGAATTCTCCTCCAGACAGCGACTGAATTCGACCAAGCTGAAAAGCTAGTATAGCAATAATTATTGATTATTGCGGTCTCGAGTGGGAGTATCCTCGCTCTCCTGTTTGTAACACTAAGAACTGCGGGGGCTAAGTTGGAGTTATATTCAATCTTGTATTGCAGTTGCTTCGCTGTATAAGAAAATAAAAATATTAAACAAAAGTGAAGAACGTTATAGAAAAGTCCCCCCCCCGCTTCGTCGTTCGTGACCATTACTCCGCCAAGTTGACAAAGACATCCCAAGAATCCCCACCTCGAGAACCTCGAGTTATTCGCACGCCTCTCTCAGGCGCAATCTGAAGCACGGGAATCGAGCCCGGTATCTCGCTCCGAGTTCTCTGGGTTTGCATCCCGACTCCACCACACACACATTCTCGCTCACGTGGCCTTCTTATTGCATCGCGGGCGCACTCCACATAGTACGTCTCCCTGGGAACGGAACCTGCCCCGGCTGGCGCGAACGTAAGAAGCACGAAAGATAGTAGGGACGGGCTCATGTGAAACAGGTTCCCGGCGACTGGAACACAGTGAGGAGTTTTCTGGGGTGAAAGGGGCAAAACTCAGCTTTAGGACTTGGTGATGCACACTATTTTTACGCATTTCTCCTCCTCCTCTTGCTTCCCCTTTTTTCTTTCTTGTTGTCACTTTCTTTATTGTCTTCCTTCAGGCCTTCCTCTTTTTTTTTTTGACCATAAGTTTTTCGTTTTGCTTCCTTCCGTTCTCTTCTTCTTCTTTTCTTCTTCACCTCTTCCTTTCTCCTCCTCCTTTCTTCTCATCTTCCTTTCTTTCTAGTTTTACTTTCTACTTATTACTTCATATCAAAAACACGATCAGAATACTTGGACGCGATGTTTAGCAATATATTTGATGAAAAAACGAATAACGCTTCCAAATACTTGCCTAAATGCGGAAAATGAAAATATCTAGAGAAAAAATCACTTTCTTCGGCCGTTATCCGTATAATTTATTTGTTGTTGTAGTTGGTACCGATACCTAGACTACTAATATCCTAACTCAACTACTGGTACTACCCTTTTTCGCTTACTATTTGTGGATTGCAAACTTATTGGTATCACCTAATGTTATCTTATTCGTCAAAGATCGAATACTTTTGCAGAATTTGTCGAAACGTCATACATGTAGCACCAACAATAGAAAGTATTTTGTGTCACCCTACCTCTGATACGCTCGGTGTCATTCAAACCTTTGTCATTCCGGTCTTATGCTCACCTTTTTACGAACAATATTTACTTCCATGGGCAGAGAAGTTAACAAGTAATTATCATATCCCCTAACTTCATCTCTTTCTTTCTCTTTCTCTCTCTCTCTCTCTCTCTGAATAGTCAGGCCTCGCACTAACATTCACTTGGAATAATTAAATGTAGAACACAACAAAAACTATCTATCAGAGCTTTACACTAGAATTCTAACCCAGGCAGTGGTCGGCTTTGAGTCATCCTTTTAGCACCAATTCGCTGCTTTTTACTTAAGAAGGAGCGACTACTCTCACAAAATAAAATGGAAACAAAGAACGGAGATAGGAAAATTCATTTTCATAAATAGGACCATTGTGTACTGGAACAATTTACTTGCGGATATGCTTAGTGGCTATTCCCAGAAACACGATGCATTCGAGAGATATCTAAAGCGTGAGTATAGAGTGCAGTGATGTGCACTGAAGTGCAGTTTTTCAGAATAAGGAAACGCCAACAAGTACCAGTAAGCAATGTGCGTGCATATACTTAACGATAATGAATAAATTACTGGGTATCGAAGGCATATATTATATATATTTTCAATTGGAATCTATCTCTAAACATTTCATTCTGGTCATAGCCGCCAATAACCCAGCTACTTAGCACAAACCCACCAGTGACAGGAGTCGAACCAAGAACCCAGAACTTTTTACTTGCGAACTTGTACCTACACACAATTAGCCCTCGTCCATCAATTTTCGGATAATTCAAATAAATTATGTGTTATTTTGTTCGGCGAAACTCATTCTATCCGGCCTGATCTTCCGCCTGGTCACTTGTCTATGGCGACAACATGGACTATTAAAATTTCGCTCAGAACCTTCTTTTAGCCTTTAAGATCATTTACATGCAGCAAATGTACAATCTGGGGCAGCGGATTCCCAGCGTGATCTACTACTCCACACTTGTAACACCAGGGGGTTTGCTCCCCAGAGCGGGGTATTTATCCTGCGTTCCGGCGTATCCGGATGCCAGTCGAAGATGTACTTCTACAACATGGGACAGCCAACTTCACTTCCCTTACGAAGGAAGTGTTGATTGATTGATTGTGATTCCGGGCGTGTCAGCAGCTAAGGGTATTATTCCCGTAAGTGTAGTGCATGTGTTTGCTTGTGAGGTGACCGTGATCGTTCCCCGCTGGATGGAGAGATCCAGCGCCGACCTAAAGTCGGCTAGCGGGGTTTTCCTCAACAAGGTATCTCCCACCAGCCGGGATAAGCTTTAAGCTCCCGACCAGTTTTCCAACAAGCGTGGTAGTGTAGAGCATGCTAGTGTGTGTGTGTGTGTGTGTGTAAGTAAAGTTGACGATAGGACAAGGAAGAGGAAGGAAAGATCGCGTGCGGTATGTGGCCCGTTTGTTAGGACTCTATTCCAGCATTCACCTGGTATTGATCGGAGGAAGCACAGAAAACTACCGATCAGAGCAACCGTCCGCTACAATTCACCTCGACTACATTCGACCTATCTGTAAAGCTACGGTGTCAAAAATCGTACCATCTGGACTCCAATCTAGGACCTCCCGGTCAGAAGCACTGCAGTGACATCAGTTGATGCCCTGAGCCACATCTCCCACTGCGAAGAAACGGGTACAAAGCATTGTTTCACCAGTAAAAATCCACGGTTTGGATCGGATTTGAATCCACGAACTGAGGTGTACCCGTCCGTTACGGTATTTTTTACACCACCGGGGCCGCTAAAATCGGATAAAATCTAGCGTTCATTCAAACGCGTCCGCGTAGATCACCCAACTCCCGCACTGCGCATGCGCCGGCCGGTCCGCGAGGGCGATGCGATGAGCACGTAGATGCACGTACCCTCTCCCTCAGAAAAAATGTCGTTCAAAATTCTATCTTCCACACCGCGCCGACAAACTTGTACACCCCTCGGCTTGGGGGAGGGCAGGGGGAGGGACGCGTTGACCAATCGCTAGCAGGTAGAACCACAGTTGTCTGTGATTGGTGCAACATCCCAAGGAGCAGAAAGAACGCTGTCTCAGGGGGAGGGGGCTAGTTCGTTTACGTACGAGACGGAAATATCGTCATATTTCCCTGCCGAAGGAGATAGTTTGCCTGCGCGTACGCCACGACGAAAAAACTATTTCTAAGCGGGGTTTTCCGTCCAGAATGATTGTCTATAGACCAGTAAATATTTATCATTTTAGCAACAATTATTCTAAATTTAAGTAATCGATTTGTAACTCCTGAAAAACTGCTATTTTGAGATATTCATTTCTGGCACAATTTGCGGAGCCTTCCTGGCCGTTCTACAGCATATTTCGAATTTGTTTATAAAATTATAAATTGTTGCAAAATTGTTAATTCGCTGTTTTCGGTTCTGGGACATCGGGAGACTCTCCCCCCTTTAGATTTACAAAATTTGGAAATTGTTTATAAATTTGCAATTGTTGCAAATTTTTTTATTGTCTAATCTGAATGGCGTTTAAATGTGTTGCAAAATTCCGGAATCCGTTCGGTGCTATTATATCTCGTTCTCGAGATATATGTAATTGTTTATAAGAAATTAACATCTCAGTAGACCCCATTTGTTTGCGCTTAATTCATTCGCGCTAGCAGAATAGCGTGAGATGGGCATACTGAAAAAACAGTTCTCCAATGCCGCGCTTCTGCCTGCCACATACGCTTAAAATGCACTTGCTTGTAAACAAATTCTGTGGCCAATTTAATTATGCTAAATTCGTATTTTTACGGCGAGTATGAGCATAACTTTTATTTGGTTTTTATATTCTCTTTTAAGTCCTGCAATTTGCAAGTCGATATATTTATCAAATAGGAAAGAAATTGATAAAAAAATATATTTTTCAAGGTGCATTACGCCCAAACAATTGTTTCTGTTTTTCTATCAAAGGGATGTTGAGCAACCGAATAACTGTATTATTAATTTTTTTAAGTCCCCTGTTAACACCGAGAGTCAGAAACTATTTGTTCCTCTTGTTCAACCATTACCATTAAAAAATAGGGAAACATATTGCTTAGCTGTTTGCTATAAACTGCACTGGATTGGATGAATGTAGTGTTAAGGTTTTCAAATACAGAAATATTCAATTTTGTATTTTGAAAGATCACATGAGTAGAATCACACATCACAATATTTACACAAGTATAGAAATTTCTAAATAAACGTATATAAACTTTAAGTTAATATTTTCAATTCAATTTATCATTCCTTTCTAAAACTGTTAATTTGATGATTTCATTGTATAATATTCAAATCAGCGCTTTATGTGCTAAATCTACGCATTGTTAATACATATTTTTAAACAACATTAATATATTTAATATACATTTAAAAGGGTTTTAGATTGGCGAACGTTTCAATGAGATTTCATGAATTCCTAAATGCTTGAAAATAAATACTTGTAAAAATTAAATAATTGTAGCGTGTAAAAATATAACGAACTCACGTATTTGGTAAAACGAGTTGATATTACTAAAAGAAAGCAAAACAGATGGTATGACAATTCAAAGAGATTTAGCGTTTGTTTACAGTTTAGTAAATATCAATGCACTAGCATTTCCCAGTGAATATACATAGAACGAACTTGGTGGTCAAGTGATATGACCTTCCCAACACAGACTACATTTCAGTATCGTCAGAGTTCGAAGGTGGTTTGTTGGCCGCCATTCTACGAATGTATGAAAACCTTGAATTTTGCACGACTATCTGTACAGGGGGAACGTAGCGGTTTATTAAACGGAAACGGGCCATTCGAGGTATCTACTGCCATGGGTTTAATTAATTAGTTTTCAGTACGCCAATTATTGTTTTTGGTTTTAAAGAAGCATGGATATACAGAGTATCGGGGAAGGAAACGTGGAAAGTTTGAAAAAAGCTGTTTAAACAATTTTGATCATACTTTGTCTAATAAACTACATAGATATTTTGAATGGCTGAGCTGCAATAAACACGCAAATTTTGGTTTGAAAATATGATTTCTACGCAAAAGTTTGCATTCTAGAATCATGTAAACAGACCAGAAACATGTAACATCTTTATTATTAACAATATAAATTAATATATTAGTTCAGAAAAAAATTAACCGAGAAATAAAAAAGCAGTCGAACTGTGAAAATTGGGTGCTTTTTTATTTCTAGGTTAATTTTTCTTTCTGATCAAATGTATTCATTTATTTTGTTAATCATAAACAATTTAGATATTAATGAAGTGTTTATATGCTTCTACAACGCAAATAGTTGCCTAGAAAACATATATCCAAACCAACTTTTGAATGTTTATTGCGGCTTAGCCATTTGGAATATCCGTGTAGTTTATTAGACAAAATAAGCTTAAAATTGTCTTAACAGCTATTTTTCGAAGATTCAACATTTCTTCCCCGAATATCCTGTATATTAAAGGCTTGATTTCTGTTGGTACGCGACGGAACGGCGTTCCGGTTCTTTGGAAATAATTATGAAATTATATTATATATAAATAGCTATTGCTATTATATTAATAATTAATTTGAGGCGAGTTTCGGGGCCTAAGATTTTAAAAATAAAGGATATATGTATCATAACAACTCTTATGACGACACTGTTCTCGGTTACGTCAAGTTTTAATTTAGAGAATCAAAGTGAATGGTGTAAGTTTACTCACCTAAATAAAGTTTATCTTACTATACATACTATTTAGAAAGTGTTTTATGTTCAAAACAAGTGTTGCATCAACAGCATATATCTTCACGTATTATTCGTAATTGCTATGCAATATTCAATATGGACTATGTGAACCTGCAAAAAAGAAACAAAAAAAAGACCTACTGCAGCAGAAAATATTTTCTACTCGTCGGGATTCGAACTCGGGTCTTTAAAGTTAACTCACCTGACACGGTTCCCCCTCACCACCAGGTACACGACAAGACTACCTCCTTTCCGATGCGAAAAGAAAGTGAAGCATTTGCAGTTTTAAAAAAAACAGGGTGTTCAATTTATCTTAATACAAGATCTATTTTTAATAAGAGATTTCATTAAACAAAAATCTCTAGCGTTCATATTGTTTTTCGACAATGTTATAAAGATCAGTCGGGGCCAATATTATACAGTAGAAAATTGGGGTTAATGTATTACACTTTAAGAGTTGTTATTTATTTATGTCCAAAATTAACAAGAAAATGACAAATGATAGGAAGTATATTCTATTATAATGACCATATAGCAAACACTCAGAATGTAACAATATTTGGGAGGAAAAAAATCAAAACTAAAATGCCTAATTTTTCCAGTTAAAAACTTTACCACCGTGATATAAATCTTTTGATGTTACTTCGTTATTTTTTATGACACGATATTTTTGAAAATAGGTTATCATTAAGAAAGTATTAATATTCTTTTCTGCGTTAAAATAATGCAATAATATTAATCGTGTCATGATATATGCAGCCTCAAATTTGTGGGGCTAATATGATACAACTTAAGAGGCTAATGTAATACGGGTGTCGGGGCTATTTTGATACACTAAAAATTAACACGCAGACAAATGGAAGGGACATTTTTATGTTTAATATTACATCAAAGGCGCTAAAATTCCGATTTGATGTTGATAAACTATCCAAGTGTTTATCTGAGCAGGCGACAATTCATATATATTTCCTCGTTCTCCTCCCTACCCAGTACATGGTGATTCACTTATGATTATCAATTGGCGGAAGCTTCTGCTGTTTCAGTGCAGTTACTGATTTTTCACTGGAATCACAAGGAACCAGGCCTACAATAGGAGCTAACACCATCCCTTCAACTCCAGATATCAACTGTTCTCATCCAGTACTTTTGAGATAATACTGTTGGAAAAAAATTAAAAAAAACAGTAGCCCTCCAAAGAATAAGGAAGCGGTTAGACCCAATAGCACAATCATTACTAGTGAAGAGTGGATCATTACTAGGAAAGAGTGGAGTGTTTAATTTACATTAATTTAATATCTCTTTTTAAAAAGAGATTTCATGAAACAAAAATCTCTAGCGTCAATATTTGTTTTCGACAATGTTAATAGGTATTTGTTTCCAATTTTCGAAATTTCAGATCGTTCGCCCATAATTGAACGCATGCCACCTTTAAACATCTTGTGCTTCGAGGAATAGATTTACAGAAAAATTGGAGCTCTTTTTGAGGAAATTATGTAAATATGATGGGGTTTGGTGTAAAGTACCTTCAAAATTAAAAGATTCGTTTCAAATTCGAAGATTCGTAATATTAGGCAGATCGTTCAAGGAATATCCATTTTGGTGAAAATCGTGTTTACTTTAGGCTCTAGAATTACTCACACGAAGACGGATTCACAAAGAGGTTTTTTGGAAAAGCACTTTTTCGGGTTCAAAAAACAAGCGTTTTGACAGCCTTGTGTATAGAAAATAAAAGAACAATACCAACAATCCACTTTTTTCGAACTAGCTACTTACAAAACGTGTTTTCTGTGAAAATTTCTACACTTCCTCCTACAGCATTACGTAACTCTCTTTACACGTGGAGGTAAAAATATATCAGCGTTACTGGGATTTGAACTCGGATCCCTGTAGTCTGTAGGTCTGGCTCGACCGCACTGTGCTATCACAGATATTCCTCAACACGCTGTCCAAGCACACTTATTACGAAAAGAATAGTTACGTGATATTCATTCCACTTAGATTTTTTATTAGAGGAATGTTCTACATGTGTCAAAGGTATCAAATTCGCAATAAGAATTCAAAGGATTACAACCCACGCAACTACATAGCTTATTTTACTAAGAAATATTTTCAACCGGATCCGTGGTTTTTAGAACCCTCTGTGGAAGTCGTTCCCGGTCTTATCTTTCGGCGATTATGGCCAAGGTTGAATTACGTCACAGATGAAAGTTGCGATAGCGCTAGAGCTCAACACCGCCGGGCATGCAGACGTTCTGAAGCCAGAATCGCAATAGGGGCAAATTTATACGTGATTCTTAAAGACATTAACACACTAAAATAAGTAGTGGCGCCTCAAAACACATGCTTTATGTGATATTTATAATGGATACGAATGATTATAACTATACAATTAACCGCAAAATTGTTTCTACCCGCAAAAATTATTCGCCGTGGATGAGATTCGATCTTACGTGCCTAAGCTTCTCCAACAGTGCGCTTACCTGCTATACCACAGAAACTCTTATAACTTTTGTCTCTCACAAAGATGATTTTAAACAGTCATGTATCACAGATTTGACTAAAAAAGAACGTGCGGCGTTTAGATGCTTGTGTTAACTACAGACGGACAAACAGACGTTTTGTCGTAAATAGATTTTTTAGTAACAAGGACCCACAAAACATGGATTCTGTCTACAAATTATAGAAGTAATTCACTATATACAAGAATAAAATTTATCTACTTTTGTCGTGACCAGTGATCGGAATTTAGAGGTTTTTGTCGAAAAATCCCCGTCTCCCGGCGCATGATTACAATACTTTTTCTTCCTACTACATAATTACCAGAAAGGAAGAAAAAATTGTTTTTCATTGTTTCTATTCAACGAAAATGTTCAATCAATTCCAAAGGTGAAATAATCAGTAAATATTAAAAAGTGATTTATCAACAATATGAAATGAAATACAATAAGAAAGGAATCTTCTGTTCTTTACTTGGTGTTCTTAACAAATCTATAGGAAAATCATAATAAAGGCATTATTTCAACAACATTCGAATGTTATTGTTAGAATCTATGGGGAAACTGTTAATGCCGGGTCCTGGTAACGTAAAAAGGGTTAACTAATGTTGTGAAATGTAGAAAAAAATCCTTTAACTCGTGTTGCCAGAAACCAATGTTTTGTGGGTCGTTGATACAGAAAAATCGAATGACGACGAAAAGCCTGTATGTTCGTGTGTCTCTTGATGTGTCAGCTCTTGTGCCTGTTCGTCTGTCTGTAATTTTCAAAAAAAATTATATGACCTTATTGAAAGAAATATTTATAAACAACAAATTTCATTTGAAAGAAAAATCTGTGTTCAATTTTAGAGTTGTAGGAAAACGCCGAAAAAATTCAAACTTTTCCAATTTTCGAAAATTCAGGGTTTACAGTGGACATATGACGTTTGTCGCCTTTATAAGTGTATTTTACTCTATTCTTAGAAGAAATTTAAAGAAAAAATTTGGGGTCGTTTTTGAGAAACTTTTGAAAATGACCGACGGCTTCATGTAATGTACCCTCAAATTTTAAAGAATGATTTTTAAAATCTCAAAGTTTCAACTAGAATCACATCGACAAGGGATTCTTCAATTTGGAAAAGATCGTACGATCTGTTTAGGCGCTAGTAGTGTTCACAGATGGATGGAGAGACGGACAGACGCAGACAGATTGACGTTTTGCTTTCAATTAGTGTTTTGGCATCAACGACCCACAAAACAGAAATTATGGTTACATCACGTGTTAGAGATTTTTTTCTCGTAATTTAGTAACTGGATTTATCTACTCCTTTTTTTCAGGACCCGGCAATACATTTTTTCTGCCGAAAATTCGCCGTTTTTTTCGCGGAGCATTACATAACTTTCTCTATACTACGTATATTACCCCGTATGTATGTGCGTTTACGAGAAAGTAAAAAGTTACGTAATTCTACGGAGGAAATCGGCTAATTTTCGACACAAAAAACTGTAGTTTCCGGGACCTGGTGTCAAAAAAAGTAGATAAATTCAGTTGATAAATATAGAATAAAATCCCTTTAGCATGTGGTGTAGCCAGAAGCCAGGTTTGGTGGGTAGTAAATACAAAAAAAAAACAAAAAAACATTAAGGGTAAAACGTATTTTCTTCTGTGAACAATGCTAGCGGCTAAACTGTTCAGGCAATTTTCTCCAAAGTTGATATTCCGCAAGCGATCTGGCTGATGTCGAGCCCTCCTGAATTTCAAATCAATATTTTATTTTTGGATGGTACTCTACAAGAAGCCCCTGAAACATTTTCAAAAATTAAAAAATGGCATGAACTTTTCTGGTTAAATTTTATTGCCGGATAGCGTAATGGACGCTATAAGACGATGGCGGAGATGATTTTCGTTCATATACTGAATTTTTCCAAAAATGCAAGAAAACAATTTTTTTCGGCGTTTTCCTACAACTTAAGTATTGAAGATAGTTTGTTTCCTTAATGAAATGTGTTCATCAAAAACAGATCTTCAAATATTCCTTTCAAATAATCAGTCCTTTAATAAAGATCACGTACAATTTTTTAAAAATATAAGTACTTTAGATAATTTTATAATTTTTGAAATAGCAAATTTGGATTTCTCCCGCTTCGTTTGACGAGCTGTCATTCTGAATTCTGATGATTGTCGGGACGGACAAGGCGCTATTACGACGCTGTATTTTTCATTTAATGTCAAAAACAGTTAAAAATTGTGTGTAATGTACTGTAGGGAGAAATGTATTCTGTGAACGTTTTCTTAAACTTTGGAATCCCCGTGCCCTAACTCATATACAAGACGAATTCTGAGTACAGAAAGAAACTAGCTTTTATTCTTCAAATCGCACGAGCGTTTGCTCTTCGAGTTGCATTGATTTAATTGAAATTATCTCAATGAGGTTTTCTCTCTTAATAATAGTATTTAAATATAACATGAAAGAAAAACAGAAAATACCGGAATTTTGAAGGAACATTTATTACAAAAAATTGATATTTTGTTGTTATAATATTCAACTATGGATATTTGAGATGTGTTTCCGAGAAGTTCATTGTTGGCGACATGAATGGTAAAGATATAACATACGGCGGCTTTGGCCGGTATTACACTATAAAAGTTATATGACATATCTTTGATAAAGAACTTTGTGGCAGTCTTTGAACTTTGATGAGAAAATTGTGACAAAGAAATTTGATGAGCCTATTACATTTCGTCCAAATTTTATGTAGGTTTGCTCGCGATTTACAATGAATTACGCACAAATAGTTGTGTTTTGCTACTTTATGTTTTATTATAACTAATCTATATTTAATGCTAATGTATCAAAAGGTAAATAAGAAAAAGTTTGAGGGTGAGGCTTTAGAACAACGCCATGGAGAGGTTATGGGTCGCATATTGTGAAGCATTCATTAAAGACCTTCGAAATGAAGAATTATTTGAGGATGGATGAGGAAACATTCAATTTTCTTTGTCGTTCTTCCGTCTTTCGAAATTCAGTCCTCTGATATGGAAGTTTAAAAAAATTATCTTCCTGAACTGGGCATTTTCCAAACACCATATTTTCCACTTCCCGGGAAAATGTGTCCTACAAACGTTAAACGTTAATTGGTTTTACTTTTGTAGTTTGGATGGACAGTATTATATACACATTCTAATTACTATATATTATATACTATATATATACACATTCTAATTACTAGGTATATATATATACACGCAGATATGCATTAGGTAATACGTATTTATAATAATATTCATTCATTTACTTTCCAAGTTATTTTACCTTTTTCAATAACTAAAGTAGCAAATTAAAATAGATTATGAAATAGAGTTCGCAGCGAAAATGAAATGTTTTGGCGGGCTTACTGCTTTCCGGGGCATCTATAACTGTTTAATTTCTTAATTATTTATGAAGAGACTAATTATGATTTGTTTGGTTGTACTTGTAGGTCATCATTTAAAAGAAAATATAATATTTAAGAATGATTTTAGAATATCTTGAGATCGGTCAAAAATAATTTTATGTATTCGAAACACGAATTAGTGGTCCATAAACAAGACTTATAAGAACATTTAATCACAGCAATGCTAACTGAAAAACAAAACAATTTTAACAGGAATTGGCAAATATTGATAAGCAAATATGTGTCCAATTTTGGCAGCGTCCATTGTTGCTGCCCACAGCATCCATTGTTGCGCTCATTGCCGACGCTTCTGAGGTTGATGCTCTCTTCAGCTGCCTGTCCCAGTTGGGACTCTACAGCCAGGTGTTAGTGGTGTGGGATTTTTCTTCTCCTAGTTTTGCCTCCACTCCCCCGTACTGAGACGGGGATTGGTAAACTAGGAAAAATAACATAGGGGTTAATACATTTTATGTTGGACAGGCTATTTTATTAGGCCTTCAGGAAGACGGAAATGGGGGTGGAAAAAAGGATTTAATGTTTTTATTGATTTTTACTTTCTCGCACTTACTGCCGTAAGAAGAAAAGGTATTGTAATCGTGCATCAGAATACGGCGAATTTTCGGCAGAAAAACCGTCCCATCCTGGTAACGAAAAAGTGAATAAATTTATTTGCTAAATTTAGGGGGAAATCCTTTAACGCGTTTAGTAGACAGAATTCATGTTTTGTGGATCATTGTTACCGAAAAATTGAACGACGGCAAAACGTTTGTCATCAGTCTTCCGTCTGCAAACAACGCTTGGGGTCAAATTGTTCAACCGATTTTGTACAAAATTGATAATATTCAATCGATCTTCTTGATAACACGGTCCCATTAATTCGAAACCGATATTTGAATTTTGGGAGGTACTTCACATAAAGCCCCAGAGATATTTTCAAAATTTTCTCAAAAGCGGCGTCATCGGTTTTGATCAATTTTTTCCCATAATCGCAAGAACGTTTAAGAGAATGGTGTAGATCTCATGTTGGCGTCTGTCGGTCCGTCTGTAGTTAACACAAGCATCTAAACGCCGCACGTTCTTTTTTAGTCAAATCTGTGATACATGACTGTTTAAAATCATCTTTGTGAGAGACAAAAGTTATAAGAGTTTCTGTGGTATAGCAGGTAAGCGCACTGTTGGAGAAGCTTAGGCACGTAAGATCGAATCTCATCCACGGCGAATAATTTTTGCGGGTAGAAACAATTTTGCGGTTAATTGTATAGTTATAATCATTCGTATCCATTATAAATATCACATAAAGCATGTGTTTTGAGGCGCCACTACTTATTTTAGTGTGTTAATGTCTTTAAGAATCACGTATAAATTTGCCCCTATTGCGATTCTGGCTTCAGAACGTCTGCATGCCCGGCGGTGTTGAGCTCTAGCGCTATCGCAACTTTCATCTGTGACGTAATTCAACCTTGGCCATAATCGCCGAAAGATAAGACCGGGAACGACTTCCACAGAGGGTTCTAAAAACCACGGATCCGGTTGAAAATATTTCTTAGTAAAATAAGCTATGTAGTTGCGTGGGTTGTAATCCTTTGAATTCTTATTGCGAATTTGATACCTTTGACACATGTAGAACATTCCTCTAATAAAAAATCTAAGTGGAATGAATATCACGTAACTATTCTTTTCGTAATAAGTGTGCTTGGACAGCGTGTTGAGGAATATCTGTGATAGCACAGTGCGGTCGAGCCAGACCTACAGACTACAGGGATCCGAGTTCAAATCCCAGTAACGCTGATATATTTTTACCTCCACGTGTAAAGAGAGTTACGTAATGCTGTAGGAGGAAGTGTAGAAATTTTCACAGAAAACACGTTTTGTAAGTAGCTAGTTCGAAAAAAGTGGATTGTTGGTATTGTTCTTTTATTTTCTATACACAAGGCTGTCAAAACGCTTGTTTTTTGAACCCGAAAAAGTGATTTTCCAAAAAACCTCTTTGTGAATCCGTCTTCGTGTGAGTAATTCTAGAGCCTAAAGTAAACACGATTTTCACCAAAATGGATATTCCTTGAACGATCTGGCCTAATATTACGAATCTTCGAATTTGAAACGAATCTTTTAATTTTGAAGGTACTTTACACCAAACCCCATCATATTTACATAATTTCCTCAAAAAGAGCTCCAATTTTTCTGTAAATCTATTCCTCGAAGCACAAGATGTTTAAAGGTGGCATGCGTTCAATTATGGGCGAACGATCTGAAATTTCGAAAATTGGAAACAAATACCTATTAACATTGTCGAAAACAAATATTGACGCTAGAGATTTTTGTTTCATGAAATCTCTTTTTAAAAAGAGATATTAAATTAATGTAAATTAAACACTCCACTCTTTCCTAGTAATGATCCACTCTTCACTAGTAATGATTGTTGCTATTGGGTCTAACCGCTTCCTTATTCTTTGGAGGGCTACTGTTTTTTTAAAATTTTTTTCCAACAGTATTATCTCAAAAGTACTGGATGAGAACAGTTGATATCTGGAGTTGAAGGGATGGTGTTAGCTCCTATTGTAGGCCTGGTTCCTTGTGATTCCAGTGAAAAATCAGTAACTGCACTGAAACAGCAGAAGCTTCCGCCAATTGATAATCATAAGTGAATCACCATGTACTGGGTAGGGAGGAGAACGAGGAAATATATATGAATTGTCGCCTGCTCAGATAAACACTTGGATAGTTTATCAACATCAAATCGGAATTTTAGCGCCTTTGATGTAATATTAAACATAAAAATGTCCCTTCCATTTGTCTGCGTGTTAATTTTTAGTGTATCAAAATAGCCCCGACACCCGTATTACATTAGCCTCTTAAGTTGTATCATATTAGCCCCACAAATTTGAGGCTGCATATATCATGACACGATTAATATTATTGCATTATTTTAACGCAGAAAAGAATATTAATACTTTCTTAATGATAACCTATTTTCAAAAATATCGTGTCATAAAAAATAACGAAGTAACATCAAAAGATTTATATCACGGTGGTAAAGTTTTTAACTGGAAAAATTAGGCATTTTAGTTTTGATTTTTTTCCTCCCAAATATTGTTACATTCTGAGTGTTTGCTATATGGTCATTATAATAGAATATACTTCCTATCATTTGTCATTTTCTTGTTAATTTTGGACATAAATAAATAACAACTCTTAAAGTGTAATACATTAACCCCAATTTTCTACTGTATAATATTGGCCCCGACTGATCTTTATAACATTGTCGAAAAACAATATGAACGCTAGAGATTTTTGTTTAATGAAATCTCTTTTTAAAAATAGATCTTGTATTAAGATAAATTGAACACCCTGTTTTTTTTAAAACTGCAAATGCTTCACTTTCTTTTCGCATCGGAAAGGAGGTAGTCTTGTCGTGTACCTGGTGGTGAGGGGGAACCGTGTCAGGTGAGTTAACTTTAAAGACCCGAGTTCGAATCCCGACGAGTAGAAAATATTTTCTGCTGCAGTAGGTCTTTTTTTTGTTTCTTTTTTGCAGGTTCACATAGTCCATATTGAATATTGCATAGCAATTACGAATAATACGTGAAGATATATGCTGTTGATGCAACACTTGTTTTGAACATAAAACACTTTCTAAATAGTATGTATAGTAAGATAAACTTTATTTAGGTGAGTAAACTTACACCATTCACTTTGATTCTCTAAATTAAAACTTGACGTAACCGAGAACAGTGTCGTCATAAGAGTTGTTATGATACATATATCCTTTATTTTTAAAATCTTTGGCCCCGAAACTCGCCTCAAATTAATTATTAATATAATAGCAATAGCTATTTATATATAATATAATTTCATAATTATTTCCAAAGAACCGGAACGCCGTTCCGTCGCGTACCAACAGAAATCAAGCCTTTAATATACAGGATATTCGGGGAAGAAATGTTGAATCTTCGAAAAATAGCTGTTAAGACAATTTTAAGCTTATTTTGTCTAATAAACTACACGGATATTCCAAATGGCTAAGCCGCAATAAACATTCAAAAGTTGGTTTGGATATATGTTTTCTAGGCAACTATTTGCGTTGTAGAAGCATATAAACACTTCATTAATATCTAAATTGTTTATGATTAACAAAATAAATGAATACATTTGATCAGAAAGAAAAATTAAACTAGAAATAAAAAAGCACCCAATTTTCACAGTTCGACTGCTTTTTTATTTCTCGGTTAATTTTTTTCTGAACTAATATATTAATTTATATTGTTAATAATAAAGATGTTACATGTTTCTGGTCTGTTTACATGATTCTAGAATGCAAACTTTTGCGTAGAAATCATATTTTCAAACCAAAATTTGGTTTTATTGCAATCAGCCATTACAAAATATCTACTGGTTTATTAGAAAAAGATGTCAAAATTGTTTAAACACTTTTCCACTTTCTTAAATTGTTCAAGTCGTAAATAACCATTTGACAAACCATACTTAGTGTATGTGTCTAGCAGGTTTTGTATTATTCTGAGAAACTGGATCATACGAATCACGTTTACTACGTTATTCACACAGGAGCACATGAATCTCAAAAAAGTATTTAATAATATAATCCTTGCTGATGAATCAACGTTTTATTGATGATTTTAATTTTGAAAATTTTTCATTAGTTTGGATGTTTAAATATAGGTATCACATGTAATTACATGTCTGTTAAACACGATAGCATTATATGAAGCAAGAAACATTGTTTTTCATTTGATCATTCAACTTCATCAATCACTCAAAATTACTTTAATTTTCTCTGCTTATCAGTTTTTTAATCTCAGATCTTCGATGAAGACATGAATCAAATAACATCGTAGATATTTGAGTGTTTTAAAAATAATAACGTGAATAAATGCTTATATTTATTGAATTGGTTTTATAATAACCTGTAAAAACATGGGTTTTCTGTTGGTTTTGGGGATGTTGAAAACATTCAAATAGTAAAGGCAATGTTAAGCTGGTGACCTTTAACATTGTTTATTTGATATTTTTCTTAGGGATAGTTTATAATGGTTAAACGTTTTCAAAGAGTGCACATTAGATACCTCGAATGGCCCGTTTCCGTTTAATAAACCGCTACGTTCCCCCTGTACAGATAGTCGTGCAAAATTCAAGGTTTTGATACATTCGTAGAATGGCGGCCAACAAACCACCTTCGAACTCTGACGATACTGAAATGTAGTCTGTGTTGGGAAGGTCATATCACTTGACCACCAAGTTCGTTCTATGTATATTCACTGGGAAATGCTAGTGCATTGATATTTACTAAACTGTAAACAAACGCTAAATCTCTTTGAATTGTCATAACATCTGTTTTGCTTTCTTTTAGTAATATCAACTCGTTTTACCAAATACGTGAGTTTGTTATATTTTTACACGCTACAATAATTTAATTTTACAAGTATTTATTTTCAAGCATTTAGGAATTCATGAAATTTCATTGAAACGTTCGCCAATCTAAAAACCTTTTAAATGTATATTAAATATATTAATGTTGTTTAAAAATATGTATTAACAATGCGTAGATTTAGCACATAAAGCTCTGATTTGAATATTATACAATGAAATCATCAAATTAACAGTTTTAGAAAGGAATGATAAATTGAATTGAAAATATTAACTTAAAGTTTATATACGTTTATTTAGAAATTTCTATACTTGTGTAAATATTGTCATGTGTGATTCTACTCATGTGATCTTTCAAAACACAAAATTGAATATTTCTGTATTTGAAAACCTTAACACTACATTCATCCAATCCAGTGCAGTTTATAGCAAACAGCTAAGCAATATGTTTCCCTATTTTTTAATGGTAATGGTTAAACAAGAGGAACAAATAGTTTCTGACTCTCGGTGTTAACAGGGGACTTAAAAAAAATTAATAATACAGTTATTCGGTTGCTCAACATCCCTTTGATAGAAAAACAGAAACAATTGTTTGGGCGTAATGCACCTTGAAAAATATATTTTTTTATCAATTTCTTTCCTATTTGATAAATATATCGACTTGCAAATTGCAGGACTTAAAAGAGAATATAAAAACCAAATAAAAGTTATGCTCATACTCGCCGTAAAAATACGAATTTAACATAATTAAATTGGCCTCAGAATTTGTTTACAAGCAAGTGCATTTTAAGCGTATGTGGCAGGCAGAAGCGCGGCATTGGAGAACTTTTTTCAGTATGCCCATCTCACGCTATTCTGCTAGCGCGAATGAATTAAGCGCAAACAAATGGGGTCTACTGAGATGTTAATTTCTTATAAACAATTACATATATCTCGAGAACGAGATATAATAGCACTGAACGGATTCCGGAATTTTGCAACACATTTAAACGCCATTCAGATTAGACAATAAAAAAATTTGCAACAATTGCAAATTTATAAACAATTTCCAAATTTTGCAAATCTAAAGGGGGGAGAGTCTCCCGATGTCCCAGAACCGAAAACAGCGAATTAACAATTTTGCAACAATTTATAATTTTATAAACAAATTCGAAATATGCTGTAGAACGGCCAGGAAGGCTCCGCAAATTGTGCCAGAAATGAATATCTCAAAATAGCAGTTTTTCAGGAGTTACAAATCGATTACTTAAAGTTAGAATAATTGTTGCTAAAATGATAAATATTTACTGGTCTATAGACAATCATTCTGGACGGAAAACCCCGCTTAGAAATAGTTTTTTCGTCGTGGCGTACGCGCAGGCAAACTATCTCCTTCGGCAGGGAAATATGACGATATTTCCGTCTCGTACGTAAACGAACTAGCCCCCTCCCCCTGAGACAGCGTTCTTTCTGCCCCTTGGGATGTTGCACCAATCACAGACAACTGTGGTTCTACCTGCTAGCGATTGGTCAACGCGTCCCTCCCCTGCCCTCCCCCAGGCCGAGGGGTGTCCAAGTTTGTCGGCGCGGTGTGGAAGACAGAATTTTTGAACGATATTTTTCTGAGGGAGAGG